>CM010617.1:1835087-1990421 GCA_003430845.1 Xanthoceras sorbifolium
TGAAAACAAATGGATTCATAAAAGCAAGAAGAGATTCTACTCGATAAGAAGATGGGAACATCTCTTTTTCGTGCTTCCGCAAAAGAAGCTTCACCCCACAGAAATTATGTTGTTCATATAATCTTGCTGCCGGCATAAATGACCCTTAAGAGGATTGTGTGATGATAAAATTTACTTCCAAAACTACCATTACATAGAATGAGACACAAAGCAAGCAATGAAATTGGCCAAAACCACATTCAACAGTAATCACATAGCACCGATAACTCTAGTTCAAACATATGAAAACAACTATCAAGCATCAGCAATAAAAGCTTCACCACTCAGAAAGCCAAATGAACTTTCCAGATCAAACAAATGCTCAAAATCCAATCACCACGAGATCGAAAAAGTCCAGCAGAACAACAAAAGCAGCAGAGAAAAAAAAAATCGAAGTTTTCAGCATCAGTTAATGTAACATGAAACAAGCAAGCTTGCTGAATCAGAAACCCCAAAAGAGCAGCAACCAAGCTTGCTGCCAGCAAGTTTTAAACACAGCAAATATATTCAATAGAAAGGATAATACATACTACAAGAACTCAGAATCAGAAACACAGCAAACACAGCAACCAAAATCAATAAACGATCTGGAGATTAATACATACTAGGTGCGAGAGGCTGGTCTGGACGAAGAGGCTGGTCTGGAGGTGCGGCGCTGCGTTGAAGAGGTGCGACTGGAGGTGCAGCACGGCATTGAAGAGGTGTGACTGGTGGTGCGGTGCTCCGTTGAGGACTGCTACCAATCAACGGCTCTATGGTGCTGCGTTGTGAGTTCTGAAGAGTTTTGTGTTTGGGGCGGCAGGCGAGGATGAAGACTGCGTTGAAGAGGTTAGACTTTTAGTGTTTTTTTCTTTATATATATATATATATATGTACTTGGTTTGCTGGTTCGATTCACGGTTTGAGGCTCCAAACCGTGAACCGAACTGAACCAACTAAAACTGGTTGGTTCAGCTGTTTCATGGTCCAGTTCTGTTTCATGCCCATCCCTAGGAAGAATACAAAGTGCAGTACAGGCATGGTTTTGCATGTAAACTGTGTACTGAGTCAAATCACACGCAATCTAGAATTTGAACATTTGATGAACTGGTGAAACCAAAATTTAAAGATGTTGGTCCACCGAGTTATTAAACAACCACAACGAAATATTTAATTCAGAAATCAAATCACAATGCAAGAAAAAATAATAAAAATCAGCAACCGAAATGATTTCAGTTCATCTGACAAAGTCCATAAAACAGGCCAGTGGCGTTCAAAAGTAATGCTTCACTGTGAAACAATCAAGCAATTAAAGCATTAATAAAAAAAGAATCAAACACTAAATTCACTTGTGCAGCCCCATAAACATGAGGCCAATCATTGACATTACTTCATCATGATAAACAGAACATTAAGAGAAAATGAAACTTGGTGTTGCACAAAAAAATTAATATGAAGCAATGCTTAAAAAAAATTAAACATCACATTGAAGTAACATAATGTAAAGAAAACAACATAGTATGAACTTCATATCCGTTTGGTTCCTTTGTTGAATGTACATACATATAGATTATACATACTTAAAGGACAATTTACAGAAGCCATGTCCCTTTGCTATGGATTTGAATGAATTGAAAACATCGAAGCAACTAACAAAAGTGAAGTAATTGTCAGCAAGATTATATATCATCATCAATAATAATTACTCAGCAAACAAACGGGCCAGCAGAAGAGAAATAAAAAAAAAGAACAGTAAACAAAAGCAATATGGGACATTAATAAGTATTACTACAAACTTGCAACATTTGGTACCTGAAAAAGCAGAGGAAGAGGAAGACAGAGTGGTGTAAGTAAAGATAGGAAATTCTGACCAGCCTCCAATGCAGATATTGTCAGAAAATGGAAGCTTATGCTCCAAACAAATTGGAAGTTTATTCTGAATTGTAATTTCCGACTATATGAACTAATAGTTCACTGCTTCTTCCGGGAGATTTGGTTCATAAGTACACATGTATCGTACAATATTTCTGCGGTTCTTTTGTTGTTTAGAGCCCTAAAAGCTAAGACCTGGATGTATTAAGGCTTCCGACTATTGAAGAATATAGCCCTCCAATAGGCGTAATGCCAGCCTCTATCATCTCATCATACAATCTCAAAGCTTCATTTGGTCTCCCTTGCTTGGATAAACCCAAAATTATTGCTGTGTAGGTGACAACATTCGGTATTAAACCCCTTTGCTTCATTTCACCAAACAATTTCAATGCCTCAGCTGACTTACCAGATAATAATTCACCATGTATGAGTGATGCATATGTGTATACATCTGGTATATTCCCCATTGTTTCCATCACACCTCTTAGCTTATGGGCTTCCGTCATCCTCCCGTCCTTGCAGTACCCATCGATCAAAGCAGTGTAAGTAACAGTATTAGCTCTCACTCCCCTTTTCTCCATCTCTTCAAATAGCCACTTTGCTTCCTCTAGGTTCCTTTTCTTGCAGTATGCATCAATCAAAGCAGTGTAAGTAACGGTGTCAGCTCTCACTCCCCTTTTCTCCATCTCTTCAAATAACAAATTTGCTTCCTCTAAGTTCCCTTTCTTGCAATACCCATCAATCAAAACACTGTAAGTAACAATGTCAGGTCTAACTCCCCTTTTCTTCATCCCTTCAAATAGTCGTTTTGCTTCCTCTAAGTTTCCTTTCTTGCAATATCCATCAATCAAAGCGTTGTAAGTCACAATATTAGGTGTTTCTCCCATTTTCTCCATCTCTTCAAATAGCCACTCTGCTTCTTCTAAGTTCCCTTTTTTGCAGTACCCATCAATCAAAGCAGTGTAAGTAACAGTGTTAGGTCTAACTCCCCTTTTCTCTATCTCTTGAAATAGCCGCTTTGATTCCTCTAAGTTCCCTCTCTTGCAGTATCCATCAATCAAAGCAGTGTAAGTAACATTGTTCGCTCTCACTCCCCTTTTCTCCATCTCTTCAAATAGCCACTTTGCTTTCTCGAAATTCCCTGTCTTAGAAAATATGTTGATAAAAATATTGAAAGTGACCATAGAAGGAGTTAGCCCCCTTTCAATCATAGTGAACAAACAGCTTTTTGCTTCCTCAAACCGTTTCAATTTACAAAGGGCACCAGCAATTGTACTAAAAGTAAACACATCAGCCTCAAATCCTTTCTGTTCCATGAGAGCTTTCACTTTTAAAGCTTCATCTACCATATTATTCATGCAATACCCATTTATGAGCGTATTATAAGTAAACGCACTAGGTTCTATCCCTTTAGTGACCATTTCCTCCAGCAAATCCTTAGCCTTTTCAACCTTTCCTCCCTTACACAATCCATCAATCACAGTCGTCATAGAATGAACTGTAATCTCCACATTGGCCCCAGCCATTCTTCGAAAGAAACTGAAACACATATCTATTTTATCACATCTCTTCAAAGCAAGCAAAAGCACTATGCAACACCTCCCATGAATCTTCAACCCACTTTTCTCCATATAATCAAAAACCTCAATAGCCTCTTCGAACATCCCTTTATCAGCATATACCCTAAACAACATACCACACAACTTTTCGACAAAAATGGGGTCATCAGTGCCATCCTCAACCAAAGAAACCATATTCGAAACCGGGGTTCGAAGATTAACATCAGTTGCAATGCACTTAAGCACATACTCAACTTCATTGAACTTTTGAGCGCCGTATAGTCTACAAATGAGTGTCATATGCGCAACAAGATCGGGTTTACGGGCCGGGTTTTCGCGGAGGAAGTTGAACAAGTCTAAGCAATAAGGAAGAGGGAGTTCTGTGTTTGAAAAAACAAGTTGTATTACGTTAGAGTTGAGAGTGGAGAGCATCAAAGGGCTGCGCTTTAAGTGTTCAATGCCTGAATTGGTCAGAAATTGAGCGATGTTTGAAGCTGTTTTTTTGTGTTGCATTCCAGTCAAGGCTCGTATCAGTTTCTGGGTTGACATTTTTGTTCTTGGTTGGTTTAATAATCAAATGAAGAAGAAGCTACTTCTATAACAACAGAAAAATTAAACATTTCCATGCTTTTCTTTTTGTTTATTTGAAGACAGAAAGATAAAAAAATTCGACAAGCTTACAAGTCAGTCGAGACTCGAGCCCAATATGTTGGTGAAGATGACCCGAATTGGAGATTCTTGGTACCTGCGGGTCGGGTATCTCTCTGTTGATTGTTGAAGATGACCAAATGAGACTCTCTCTGTCTACTGTCTTACTTTCTTATGGTTTTTAGAATTATTTTTTTTCAGAGCTATTGAAACGGCACCGGTTAATCAAATTGGTTTTAGATTTTTTTTAAAAAACAAAATGTAAGTGATTTTCTTTTTAAATTAAATATGATGTTTTTAAAAAATAAATTTTATTAGGTAATATAAAGTTAACAATTTATAAAAGAATTATAATAATGAGATAAAAATTAAATCTTTAAGAATTAAGTTTAAGTCACCGTTTAATATATATGGCTTGATAATAAATTACGTCCATTCAGACTAACAATATTTTAAAGTTTGAGTTACGACACCACAGTTGCGGAGATCGAGACTACCAGCCAGGTCCTTATAGTAATTAACTTTTGGAATTTGTTTATATGATCGAATTATAATAATAATAATTGAAATTATATTAGCAACCTAAATTAGAGTGTATAACTCATTTTTCTATAATAATCAAATATGTATAAATTTAAGTTGTATTTTTGCTATTTTTAGTATCCATTAACATATTTGATAATGTTATTTAAAATTATATTTTCAATTTCAAGAATCACAAGAGATAAACATATATTGTTTCTTCTTCTTTTTAATAGCAAATAATTAAAAGTCTGCTAGGACATACTCAAAATACGTATGATGTGACTTTAAATTCCTTTTCATAAAATAGATGAAAAAGTGCACTAACTATCGAAGATATGAATGAAAAAACCGTACACTTTTATTTAAACAATTAAGCATTCATGATACAATTAATTTGTATATAACAATCTTTAATGTTATATGATTTTGTCACTGGACATTATGAATTCCATCATTTCTTTTATATTTATATAAAGTTTTTATTTATTTATCATATAACGTTAATGTTGTTAATAAGAATAATCATTCCAATACAATTTAAACCCTTTCATATAATTATTTTAATAATAATCAATTATAAATTTTAAAATTTGAATAATTATAGTTTTAACGAGAAAACGATATTTATCTATGACATCATTCATTTAGATTCAAAGAAGATAATATAGCTAAAAGAAAAACACGAATACTACTATTTATTCAAAATATGTCTCGTGACAAATTTTAATTTTTTTTTTAATCACATATAATATATTTTTCATATAATATATTCTGAGTAGTGAAAACATATAAATTACGTGGTACGTCCACCCACGGTACACAAGTTTCTCAATGCACCTACCAAAAGACAAATTAACTTCCCTTCGACATAGGCCCTCTAAATTAGGGTTGCAATTTGCAAACAATGTCAGAAAAATGTGAACAAGAAGAAGTTCTATGTTCCACTAAACACTTCAACATTTCAAATTGGTTCCTTAATTACTTGCTAATTGTAATTAACATTTTTTTCCCATTTAAGTTTTCTCTTTCTCACTCTCTCTCTCTCTCTCTCGTTTGCACGCGCGCACACATACACAAATTGTAGGCACCAAAATTTGAGTACCCACGCAAATAATATACTCAAACCAAAAGAAAGAAAATTCTTTTGAGTTAATTAGTACAGCAAACAGTTTGTTGAATCACCAAAACCACATGATTCAACTACCAATATTTCTACTTAAATACCAAATTATATAATTACAATCTCTTGAGGGTGTTACGATTATATTCATATTTTAACGATGCATTTCTTGATCGGAATAGCTTCAATCTGACCTCCGAGACGTTCTCTAAAGGTAAATATATAATCGAAGAATAATTTATGTTAGTTAGTTGGAGAAATTGCATGACATGAGTACTTGTAAATGATCATATAATATTGACTCAATTGTCATTTGATGCATATATTTATTTGATTTTTAGTTTTTTAGATTGAATTTTATGATCTTAAGATTGTCAAAATTTTTCAACATCACATATGATATCAAGTGGAATTTCTCAAAAAATTTGGTATATGAAGGTATCATAGTCATAGATGGCTAAAAATAAACCAAATTTGCTTGACTAATCAATTTTATTTTCTCTAATTTCATGTTGAAAATAACATGAATCTTCTTCTTCTTCTTCTTATTTTTCAACACAATTAATACTAATGCTGTCAATTAGAGCTACAATTTTTTTCAAAGAGTTCATGTTCATCAATTTATTTGGTTAGTTAGTTAATTAATTAATTAATTAATTTCTTCACATGACATGTTCATTAACATCATCACATTTCAAACTAATTTCCAATTATTTCAAAATTTTATTATAAATTCTAGCAAACTCATCATCTTATTAAACCAAGCATCTCATTTCTATTTGGTTTCATGAAGCACTTTTCCAAGGGCACAAGAAAAAACAAGCTGCTGCTTTCATCAGAAAAGAAGCTTGGCGACCGATTGTGGCCTCCGATGCACGCAGTGTGGCTGTGGAAGCAGAAGCAGCTTGACAACGAGTACAGGATCATGAAAATGCGGCCAGGAAAAGCGCTTTCAGGGAAAGCCATTTTTGTACTATGCATTGCTAGTTTTCTTGCAGGGTCACTCTTTACTAGCAGAACATGGACTCAGTACTACAAAGATAATAATCACAATATTCCTAAACATTTCACCAACCTAGCTGAAATCACTACTGATTGTGATCACAAACGTGTAAGTTCTTTATGTTTACTCGATTACATACATTTTACCATAGCGTTCGAAAATACCTATACTAACGGAAACTGATGAATGACATGATTAGGATAAATTATAACCGCGCGAATATCAAATTAAACTATATAACTATTTTTTTTTTTTTTTATCTATTTGGATATAGAAATTGGTTGAAGGAGAATCAGTAGATATCATGGGAGAAGTGTCAAAGACTCACCAAGCTCTTCAGTAATTTAACCATTCCCTTGTTTCCTTTATACGGAAAATTCTCACACGTGGGGATTCGAACAAGATCACGTGCAGGATCTCGCACCTATTCATTACTTTTATTTATTAATATGAATTTCTATATATATGCAATCTCTGATATTTATTTATTTTTCATGTTTCTGTGTGTGTAAAAAGGTCAATTGATAAATCAATATCAGGATTGGAAAAGGAATTAGCAGTAGCTAGAAGAAGCAAAAGTGATGAGCAAAATAAAGTAGAATTTATAAAAGCAAGTAGTAATCACAGTTTACAAAAAGCTTTTGTGGTTATTGGAATTAATACAGCTTTTAGCAGCAAGAAAAGGAGAGACTCACTTCGACATACTTGGATGCCTACAGGTCCTCTCTTTCTCTCTCCATATATTATTATATGTTTCCTGGCAACAAAGTTTGGTTTATAAACTTTTGGTCATTTGCATGGAACCAAAATTTAATGCAGGAGAGAAACTGAAGAAGTTGGAGAAAGAGAAAGGGATAGTTGTAAGATTTGTGATAGGGCACAGTGCAACACCAGGTGGTGTTCTTGATAAAACAATCGAAGGAGAAGAATCTGAGCATCAAGATTTCCTCAGACTCAACCATGTTGAAGGCTACCATGAACTCTCCACCAAGACTCGTTTGTATTTCTCCACTGCTATCTCTATTTGGGATGCTGAGTTCTATGTCAAGGTTGATGATGATGTCCATCTCAATTTAGGTATGTTACTGCATGCGACCAAATTAAGCTTCAATGAGACCATAAATCATGTAATGTATTCTAACTGGAAATCATAATATGATGATATTGAATTTATGAATTTATACGTGAATGCATGCATTATATATGCATGTATCATTTATTGAGTGATAGAGCTCTCTCTCTTATTATTATTATTATTATTTTAATGTTGTTTTATGTGTTTTGTGATAGGCATGCTAGTGAATGCACTTGCAAGGCACAGATCCAAACCTAGAATCTACATTGGGTGCATGAAGTCCGGGCCAGTTCTCTCTCAAAAGTGAGTTCATCATTTGTTAGCTATTACATTGCATTTCTAGTAGTACATGTTTTGTTGTTTATACAAAGAGATTTTATTTTTTCTACGGCAGAGGTGTGAAATATCACGAACCAGAATATTGGAAATTCGGCGAAGAAGGGAACAAGTATTTCAGGCATGCAACTGGCCAACTCTATGCCATTTCCAAGGATCTTGCTGCTTACATCTCCACCAACTCGTAAGTCCCATCACCCACCGTTGGTTGATCGTATTATGCTTGATTGATGATCAGAATATAATTGGTTGCTGATTGATTAAAATTTTGTTGGTGATGATGGCAATTGACAGGGCCATATTGCATAGATATGCCAATGAGGATGTCTCATTGGGTGCCTGGTTCATTGGCTTGGAAGTTGAACATGTGGACGATCGATCCTTGTGTTGTGGGACTCCTCCAGGTATTTATCCATCTCAACTCGAATCTTCTGCTAATCTAAGTTCTTTAACTGGACATTCATGTCACGATAGTACTCGGATCGACAGAGGATTCTAATTATTCGATTTTCGTGGTGGTGATTGTGTTGTTAGATTGTGAGTGGAAGGCAAGAGCAGGGAATGTATGTGCAGCATCTTTTGATTGGTCATGCAGTGGAATATGCAAATCAGTTGAGAGAATGAAAGATGTTCACGGAGCATGTGGAGAAGGAGATGGTGCTCTTTGGAATGTTCTTCTTTGAAGATCATTTATTATATAGCTAAACACCAAACCAATTCTATCTATATGTTTGAGAGAGAGAGAGTGAAGTCTATATCTTATTACCCCTTTTCTTTTATCATGTTTTGTTGACATATTTTCAGCAATAATAAGGAAATAAAATTGAGATTTAATACGATATATGTACCTTACGACAAGTTTGATTTTTATGGTTTTGTTCGAAAAGATATAAAAACTAAAGGGTTTGGTTATAATTTTGTGATTCACAAATTTTACATATAAGTTCACAAGATAGTACTCATCTTCACATATCAAACAAGAAGCATCAAAATACACATAAATTTGACATACTGTTTGATAATAGATTTAGTATGACCCTAAACAGGTTTCAGGTGATAAAAGATTAGATTGCATGTTCATAACTAGCTACCACGTTTAGGATAATTGATTTCATGTACCCAACAATCAATGTTATTGAAGAAAATCATTGGAAAATACCCTCAAAATAACAGAGTACCTCGAAATGGAAATTGATGGTGGCATCAACCCAAAGAGCACACACCACCAAGTGGGCAACAATTAACAAGAGATGGAATATGAGCATAAGTCCATTGATCAAGCAATGTGGCACATTCACCAACTATTCCAATCATCTATGAGCACAAGTCTCTTTACCGCTCGTTTAATTTTAACGAGATAAGGGTATATATTGATACTTTTCAAGATACAATTCTCTTAAATATAAAGGGCTAACCATCCATGCTGTGAATGTATTGCATTGAACAAAAACACTTCATACATGATACATGAAACATCAACTAAGCTCTGACAAAATGTAATGAAACAAATGGAAGAAATGACCAAAAAGTTACAGCGAATACGAGCACTGCAAGGAGTGCCACTGGAAAGATTTTGTGTTATCATTAAAAATTTAAAATTATTCTGGCTCGATGTATTTCAATTACTCTGGACTGTCGTTAATTGTTCTTGGACTCCCGTGTGAATCTTTCTGCAAACCTGAGAAACAAACACATGTTTCAAGTTCAATAAAGTTGTCTAATGCTCTGATGGAGTTTTGCAGCAGTAAAGAAAATGATGTTAAACAATGAGATAGAGGTAAAGTAGAATGCAGCTTTCATAATATAAACAGACTGGCCAAAAAACTTGTTTTTCTTGTCATGATTTCATACAAGAAGGCAGCATAAAAAATAAAATAAAAATTGAACTGAGCACATTAAACATATTTACATAAATATTAAACAAAAATTATTACCTCTTTTGTGATCCATACTTGCACTTGTTTCAGCAGGTTGTGTTAACATGACATCAGTTCCTTCTAAATGCGGAGCAGCAGGAACTTTCTTGGTCACAGGAACTTGTCGAACTGCTCTGCATAGACTTGTATATTTTGTTACCACATCTTTGTACAAACTTAGCAATCTTTCCACATCTCCAACTGTTAATTCGCCGGCCTCAGCTTCCATATAAGGATAATTACACCCACCTGATTTTATCATAAATAAGTCAATGTGTAATATACCTTGCATATTGTCCCTCTATACAAAATATCAGTCGTGTCGTAAATAGAGTACTTAAGGATATTGATTAATTTGTTGTTGAGTATTGCTTAAGACAACCAAAGAAATATGTTTGACCAATCATATATCCACTAAATGCTTTTAACTGTTTCAAGCTCACCAGTTGTATTTGTTTCATCATTATGTGCTCTTCCTGATGGACCAGGGCTTCTATCCTCTCTCGAGGCTTTTATGTCATTTGATATGGGTGAGACTTCAACTCGTGCGGCTTTGTTGGCTAATCTGGCTGCTTGCATGCTTTCCTCAAATTCCATTTCGTCAATAGAGAGTGATTTGGCATTCAAGTCAACAATAAAGCTCTTGGTGGAAACAAGATTTGTGAAATAATAAGCTGCTTCAGAAACAAGCTTTGTCTGTCTCCGGTATAACTGGATGAATTTGAGGTTGGAATGCAACTGCGGGGGATTGGCCTGGCAATGACAAACTCCAACTTATATACACTTCCAAGTTAAGATAAAAAAAAATTACTTTCAGCAAGAAACAGAACAATCAAAAACCAACAATTTAGCCATAAACATGAACTTTTAATTGTATATAATTGCATTGCTGATAATATCAACAAAAGACATGAATAATTACAGACTTATGTGCAACAAATTTGAAACCACTAGTCCAGTATCAATGGTCATTCAATGGAACAAAAAGATAATTACGGAAACTCATAATGGAATGAGAAATATTATTAGCTTTGCAAAGGGCATACTTCAGAATGAGCAACTTAAATTATTAGTTTCCTTCTTTTTTTTTTTTTTTCTTTAACATTATTTATTATAAGGGAAAAATAATGATTCAATGATGCCAAAAACCAATTTCAAATAAAGAATATACATGCTGAAAGAAATTCTCAAAATACTATATCAAAATGCAAAGTTCACATATTTCAGATATCCCCTCCTTTTTAAGATCTCAGTTAATGACTGCAGTACCCAACTACATTATTGAAATGACAACATATGTAGGACATAATGAACCATGTTAAGAATTTTAGAAATGATGTCAGGCAGAATGGCTTATTACCAAGGAGAGCTTGCCTTGATCACAACATAAATAAGAACGGGAAGAAAGTCATCAGCCCCTGCTAGTACAACATTTTCTGACATTGATGCATTTAGAAGCAAATTGTTGATAACCCTGCAACAACTCATGATACAAAGAAGCTTCTCCCGAGGAGCTTTAAAAGCATTGATCTTCAGCAATTCTTTCTCTGCAAGCTGAGGGTATGAAGAAATAGTGAAATACGATTAAGTACACCAACATATAACAAATAATTTAGTCCAAAAAAGATGACGATCTACATTAGAAATACGATGTAAAATGGTAAGCAAATAAAGGTATTGCCTCACTTGTGTATATGACCCTTTTCCATTTATGGTGAGTGAGTTAACTAAAAGAGAATCCACATTATAATCCACAGGGGGCAGAGCAAATTGAATAATTCATCTCAATCATCGATCACCAATACATTCAACACGTAGAAAACTATGCCTAAACATATAATAAGCACTTTCTGACTAGAGTCAAAACACAGATTAAACAAACATCCCAACTCTAAAATAAGGTCAGATGTCATACCAGCCATGAAGCCTCATTTTGAAGTACTGCAGGTATATCTAAATGCTCGGGCCTTAAAAAGGTTTGCAGCAAGCATATCTTCTCTGAGATTTCCTGATCAATCTTCACATCCTCAGGTAATGGTGCAAATGTCCGAGTAAACAGTTTTGTCATGACATATTTCTCCAAACCCTGCAGTATATGTATGAAGAACATCCCATGTTAATGGCACTCTAGGAGATGAAATACTAGAGTAATTGTTACAAAACACATGGTTTTTACACCATGTATGAAGAAGCGATAATAGCACTGTAGGGGCCACAAGATGATTTCACCATCAACATTTTACAAGTTAAATAGAAGACATTATGATATGTTTGAGAGGGGACTACAATAACAAACGAGATCAGACATTATATAGGATTAAAGAGTTCTGCACCAAATAGTTGTAGGAAGTATATTCCTTAATCTAACAACAGAAAAAGTTCATCAAATTAAATAAGTGTTGCTCATTCTCACCAAAAACCTAAAAAACTAAACAAGACAATTACTTCACCACAAAGGCACGGAAGCTACTCCGAGGAAAATCTTTATACAATGCTTCAATATCAATTGCAGAACATGATCAGGACGATGTACAAAGCCGAAGCAGCAATAACCAATACATAGTTGTTAGTTACCTCCATTGCAGAATCGATTTCTTCATTACTCGCTCCATCCCATAAGGGATGGTCCCTGATGGCAGCTTCCATAGTGAAGAAAAAGTCTTGCACTTTTTTCCCATCGTTTTCCGGGTTGGCAGTGTAAAATGAAAATGACACAATGAAGCTGAAACCGAACACGATTGATGACAGCATTAAGAACCTCAATCAAGAAACTTTATTTACTTAAAAAAATAAATATTTCACAGAGAGATAACAAAACCTCAACAAAAAGCAAAAAAAAAAAAAGGGTTTGAACAACATTAGTGAATCAAGCCAGTCCCATAAACTTCAAATTCATCAACAAACTGATAAAGTTATCTATACCCGTTAGAATCTGACACTCAAATTCATTGAAATTCAACACCCACTAGCCTTAAACCGCCAAATTTGAAATCTTTTTGCACGCAAACGACACAAAACTTAAAAAAAGTAAAAAAAATCTCATCTTGAATACATGACCATTTATACAAAAAAAAATGAAGATGATCAGAAAAAGAGAAAGGACCTCTTAATGGAGCGAACGAGATCGAGAGAGGCCGGATTGCGCATTCGATCGAGAAAATCAAAGAAAGTCACCGATTGTGTCGATGCCGAGTCCATTTCTTTATTTGTGTTTTAACCATCTAAAAAAATGAAACTTTTTTTTTTTTTTTTTGTTGAAAAGAACAGTCAGTGTGTGAGCTTGAAGAAATATTAATAAGTGATTGTCATAAGAAGAAGAAGCCATCTACATTTAAGAGGTCGATTTTTGTTTTTTTTTTGTGAGTTTTGAGTTTTGATTCATTCAAGTCGGAGATTACTACAAGTTTTGAATGTTAGGTTTGTCACGTGACTCTTTCACCCCACAACTACATTTCTAACTCGGGCCTTTCTAAATGGGCCGGCCCGGCCCATTAAGGACCCATTTTGAATGTTAATATTTTGGTTTAAGGATTAAAAGTGAATAAAAAAAATTATATTTATTCTTAAGACATAAGAAATCTTGCATTCATCTACCCTAGGAGTGTCAATTGAGCTACATCGAACCAGTACGGTCTGAGAAAGTGCAGTTTTCTGGATTTGAGATTTGTTTGGTTCGAACCTAAGAAGTAATCAAATGGGATGTCGTAAATTTTTAAAGGGTTCAATTCGATTCGAGTATTATATTCCAATAAGATCAAACTAGATCCGATTGAATAAGATTTTTATTAAAAAAAAAACTTAAAAATTACTATTCAAACAATAAATTCTAAAGGTACGAGCCAAATCCAAATTCTAAAAATAGTAATCCGAATTGGATTAGATTTGGACCATACGAATATGAATTCAAAATTTTTTTTTTTGAAGAGAATTTTGTATATATTACCCAGAAACAGAATAAGCTACATCAATCTCAGTAAATTTAAGCAACCAACTGTGAAAACCTCTCTCCCACGTAGAGGAGGAGTTGCACTATTACAGCTTCTACTAGCAAAAGAGAGGGAAACAACATTGAAAGAATCAAAACAAATTCTAACATCCTGAATGATAACTCTAAGCTCACTACGAACACAAATATCAGCACAACACAAAGAAACCACATTCTAATACGAATTCAAATTTGGATGCAAACAAATTCATTTGAAATCTCTAATGTATTGAAAGAATAAATATAGAATGTTTGTTTATCTTTTAGATTTATCATTTGTCACGATATCTGTTAATACGATTATTATTATAAATAATATATGAAAAAAAATATTTTATAATTTAATAATTTGATATATGATTTAACTATGTATTGTTGGGACGTCAAAACCATAATTTTGCAACATATATTATAAATATTTTACATAATACACATCTGTACTTATATTCTTAAATAATTATTTTTTTAATTGACAAGAAAATAATAAAAGATAGAAATGAGACATGATGTTGTAAATTAGAAGAGTTAAAATGCATTAAACAATTGTAAATAAATTTGTCCAATATTGCTCTTTCTACTACTCTAGAGGGTCCTCCTCCTTGAACAAATCCAACAATGCAAGTGCCTGCATTTCAAAACATCAATTAACAATATGATCTAAATATATATATAAAATAAAGATATATCAAGATTAAATTGAATGTCATAGATCCTGACAATTTATAATAGAAGGAAAGGGCACGAACCAGTCTGATTCTCTTATACTCCATTTTAAATTTATTTATTTAGATTGATAATATCGTAATATGTAAATTGAGATATGAGTTGGGATCGGAAATAATAATACCTCAGGCACGGAAAGCTGCAACCGAAACTTGGGGCCATCATAGTGGTACAAAACAGGCCTGAAAGCATCTTCTTCTAATGGTTTGCATTTCTGCTTGATCATAGCTCTAACCTGAAATCCCCAGTGCAATTTTGTTAATATATACAATCACTAGCTACTTTAATTAATTAATTAATTATAAAACTAACCCATATATATATATAGAGAGATTTTAATTAATCATTAATTTTTTACCTGGGCTGGAAATCTTGATTCTCCTTTGGATTTCTTGTCTTCCCATGCAGTTGGGTCGATGTTTGCCCCTCCAAAACTCACAGCCTTGCAATTCAAAGAGCAATTAAGATTTAATATTAATTAATTTTGAAGCCATATTTATTTAAACTAAATTTCCCTATTAAAAAAAAAAAAAAAACCTGAAAAACTCCATGAAGCTGGTGGGAAGTGTAGTTATAGAGAAAAAGAGGCAATCCTGGGGTTATTGCCCTTACAGAGTCCTTATATTTCTGTGGAAGCCCTGCAAATTAATTTACACCATAATTTATTTGCATGGAAAACCATCAACAAATCGATAAGTAAAAGCTATTGATATTCAACACTCATGGAATATACGACTCGAACTCAGATACTTGATAGGTAAAAGTAAGGACTACACGATAATATTTAAGGCAACCCCGACAAAAATTCTAGACACAGAAATTAAAAACAGAAGAAGGGGAAAAATATAAATTACCAAAGAGTTGGCGGTGGAGATCTTCTTGCATGGTTTCATTATTGCAAACAAAAATGTAGCCTCCCAAGACTTCATTTCTGGGCAGCATTTCACCAGGAGGCAATGTCTTGTACCAGCAGTAGTACTTCTGAGGATAATCATTAACGTGCTGCATTTTCACAGATAAATTCCTTAACGGCCCGGCCATTATTGGAATAATATTATGATCAGTACTAGTACCAAAACTACTACTATATCTTTTACAACAATATTCATCATCGTTTTCGGCCTTGTAGTACTCGTAAATATTTTTTCTCTCCGTCATCGTCATCGTGTTTCTCAATTGATTGTCGGAAGTAAGCATGGCTGCCACGTTCCGCCACGTTAGGCGGTAGTGGTCGTGATCGGTGGTTGCTGTTGTTGGCATGGCCTGCCATGTTGATGAGGTTCCGGTGATGTTAGTAGCAGTAGTAGTGCTACTATTGACTGTGGACATTTTGGAAGTGGGAGACAAAAAAGCTAGCATAGTTTTCATTATTCATGCATGGCCCTTGTGTTGGTGTGTGTGTGGTTTCTTTTTGGCTTTGGGGACAGGCATGAGTCATGCCATGAATCATGAAGTGATTTTTTCTCTCTCTTTTTTTGGGAAGCAGCTTTTCATCAAAATTTGAATCAAAGAGGCCGCCATTGAAATCAAATAAAGTTTGAGTTTTGAAATGACCCTTCTCCCTCCTAGTATAAAATTGATGGCTACTAATTAATTTGGAGGATGGGTCCATATTGCATGTATGTGTGATCATCATGAATATCATCAGCCTTCTCGAGTATGAAATTTCGTGGGTCCCATATCACACCGAATTCTAATATAATTTTTGATAAAATTTTCAGTGCACCATTCGTGAGTGTATTCGGTGAAAATTTTCTCTACGGTTTATAATTTTTTTTTAAAAATCTCTTACTTTCATCATTAAATCAAGGGTTCTGATGTGGTAAAACCAACTATATCGATCCAAAATAAGTTGTTGAGAAGCTGAAAATCGTAAAATTTGTAGAGTTTGAACACGATTATGTGTATGTAGGTTTACACTAAATGGCGATTAACCACTTAATTAGCTTACATTTATAATGTTCAATGTTAAATTTACATGATTTAATACCTAAAAAAAATGATCACCTCTGGATGTGGTTTGGTGATAAATGACGTTCATTCAATTTGAATATCTTAGGTTCAAGTTGTGATATTATACATATATATAATTATTACAATTAATTTAAAATTTAGAAGAGAATAATACGAGTAATGTATCATAAGCCTTGGACATGTCCAGTTTAAGAGCCAAGACACCCTCTGCACCTTTCTTACGTCTTTTCAAAACATGAATGCACTTGAACCCTAGAATAGCATTGTCCGTGAGTATCCTACCCGGAATAAAAGTGCTTTGAGGCTCCGACGCTCAGAATGTCATCAACTATATTGCTAATCGGATTCCTCCCTTTTCAGAAGTTAGTCTTATTGTTTCAGATATTCTTTCTTTTGAGTTCTAAATCTGCTGTTAAGTTTTCTTTTGTGCCTAGGAGTACTAACTTTGTTGCACATTCTTTGGTTAGAAATAATTTTTCTATTGATGATATTTCCATTTAGTTGGAGGATGGCCCTCCTTAGCTCAATCAGGTCCTGTTGTCTGATTTCCATGCCTAGTTCTTGTTTTTTGTTTGTTTATTCTTCTCAAAGAAAAAAAAAAAAATACGACTCGAACTCACAAACTTGAAATGTAAATGTGAGGGTAAATTATTAAACCAAACTCATTCCAAGAAAGATTCTGATAGAAAAAAATAGTATAAAATATAATCAAAACAATTATCATGTAATCATGTGATTCTATGATCTATAATTACCCTGTGCTATCAATTAACGAATTTTTTGAACATCTTAATTAATGTAATTAAAGTATTATTAATTAGATAGCTTAAAGAGTTTCTTTACGTTAGCAATTATTGTGAGGACAGTTGGCAGCTTAATATTACATTTAAACAAGTTACAATACGAAAATTTGACCTTTCAACACATACCTTTATTTTATTTTTTTTAAAGTCAAATAAACATGAATACAACTCTTATTCCCCATTAATTCCATCTCACCACTGGCCATGCTAGCTTGCACATTTTCACTGTACAGCTTTCGATTGTGACACATATATATAGTTTTTATCATATAGTTAATCAAGAGGAACTTGTTGATATTGATCAAATAAACTTAAAACATTGAAGGGATCTTTAAGTTTTAGTTGACCTCAAAAATAATATTAGAATAAAAATGGTTTAGTTAACATTGCTTACAAATTACAGCTTATTAATGCAACTATAATAATCATTATTATTATTATATGCGAGGTCCGTATAATGTTTCATATAGAATTATGATTCTGTAACGTTATAGAGTAACTTTATAACATTATAGAGTAAATTTTATAATGTTACGGAGTGATTTTATTACTTATATGTGAATTGTCACTTTTACGATCTTAGGTACAACCTTCTATACGAGTTTTGTTATAGTATTACACCAATATTTTCTTATTCATGTAAAACAAATTGCTACAAGCTACAACATTTTATTATTGGGTGTTATTAATCTTGTGGTTTGTTGTTTTTGTGTTCAAGAAACTCTAAAAAAAAAAAAAAGTAAGAGACACATAGAAAAGTTCAATGTGAACTAATTATTTTCTCGATCAATTTTATCCGATTAACATCTCAAATTGATAAAGATTAATGACTGTTTTCTCTTAATTATATGTTTTTTCTTTTTAATTTGAATAAAAGTAATAACTAATAATCCTATATATATTAAATGGGAGAAAATTCATAATTGCTGAATTCTCTGTGATTATGTGGCTAATGGCTTCTCATCTTTATTTGTTAGTAGAATTTTTAATCTCTTAATTCTCTAACTTTTATGCATATATAACAATTATAATATTATTAATGTGAATCTCATTATTAATATATTGATCCGTTTATATCATTTTCAGGCTTTTCTGTATTTTTTTTTTGTTAGTCGAATTTCAAACTAATGTCATTTATTATATATATATATATATATATATTATAATATATTACTTGTCGAATTTGAAAATGTAATTAATATATTTTTGTGCGACTAAGTGGCTAACTCTATTGCTATTTAGTACATTTTTTGTTAATTTTTTTGGATAAATGAGTAACATTTAAATGATTTTTTTTATGCAATTATAAAATTTTGTTTAGGGTTACATTTTATTTGCTATTTTGTTGTGTTAGGGTCGTTTGTCTTTTATCTGAAAACTGAATATGCCTAAAGTTTTCTAAACACAAAGACTGAAACCCTAATGATATATTTATTTTTCTCATTTTAACTACTTAATAAAACTATTAATTGTTTTTTTTTTTTTAAGACAATAACATTTGAATAAAGATAAATTTGAAACTATATTAATATAAGAATGATAAATATAGAAGAAAATATTGTAATTATAATTTAATAACTATGTATTAAGTGATAGGTAAGAATTTTTACCCCATTTTTATAGTTCGTCTTGCTCCCAAAATCTTAGGGTTGGCGTGGGTAGTTGTCATGAGTAATATGGTAACTCCAAAAAATTAAACGAGTTTTTGGAATAATTATTTTTTAATTTGTAATTATTTTATTAATTCATTAATGCAAAAAAAACATCCAAGAAAATATAAATTGATTAACAATTTAAAGCAGTGATAATGTTCTATACATGAATTGAATTAATAAGGTGATGAACAAGACTTTCCATGTAATATCAATCCATGCATCGTGGTAATAATTCCACGTGGAGTAAAGGACACTTCTTATTGGTCAATAATTCCAACTTCAAACATTTTAATTATTTAGCTACTAATCATTATATACTTAATTAAAAGGTATAATTTATATTAATTGCCCATTCAGATTGTGGTTAAGTACCTCCCCTTATATTATTAGAGGTTCGAATCTTACTTTACCTATGAAATAAATCAAGTGTCAAGATATGAAATAAACCAAGTATCGAAATATGTTTCAAACTCTCTCTACTATGATACGAGAATAACTATCCAATTGTATTTGTAATGTCTAATTTGAAAAGGTCCATACATCGTGGTAATAATTCCTACACTTCTGATTGGTCAATAATTCCAACTTCAAACATATTTGAATTAGTTACTAATCATGATATAACTTAATTATAATTAGAGGGTATAATCTAAATTAATTGCTCAACTCCGTCGTGGTTAAACACCTCCCTCGTATTGTCAGAGGTTCGAATCTCACTTTACCAATAAAACAAATCAAGTGTCGAGAAATGTTTTCACTCTCTCTATTACAGTATGCGAATAACTATCGGATTGTATTTGTAATATCTAATTTTAATAGGTCTAAATAAACTCCCGATTTAAAATTTAAAATTTTAATTAAAAAAAGAAATTAAAAAGAAGAAAGCGTGCAAATGAGTCAAGTAAGTTAATATGAAAGGTCTCTAAGGTCATACCCGCATGTGCAACCAAAAGCAATGGCGACTGCATCTCCAACTATTCTAATAACCCAATAATAATAATAATTATTAATATTATTATCCTATAATGTGAATTAATTAAAAATAATTATTAATAAAAAATTTGTATAAAACTAGGACCGTCCAATCAAAAGTGAAAATCCCAAGAAATTAGTAGCTGTTTTTCCAAGCTTTTGCTTTGAAAACAATCAAATATCCTATAATTAATTATTATTACTAATTTCTCGGGATCATTTATTGATTTAAATATTTATACTATAATATAATTTACTACTTAGTATGATGTTAGTCCCAACTCTATGTGCAGCGCGTGATTTCTAATTATATCTTTAAATTAAGAGTGTAATTTTTTTATCGAAACAACGGGAAAATGTGGATGGATATGTGTTCTTCATTCCCTATTTTTTCTTTCCTATACCCATTTAAGAAAATTAGAAATGGAAGAGTTTGGGAGAAGGTATCTATCCTCCGTTTTTTTACTTAAAAATAAAAATATTTATTTATAATATGAAAATAATCTATTAATTAATATTAAAATAAAACTATTCAAATATTATCTAGGAAATAACAATCTCAATTACATTATCTTATTACATGATAAAATTGAAATAAACTTTGAAGTTCAAAACATTAAACACGCCAAATAAACACACACAAAAAATAGTAAATTTATTAAAATTAGGGTTAAGAATTATAAATACTTAAAATTAGGGATATATAAAAAAATATTTATATTTTAAAATAATATTTTAAAGTTTTATTTGGGGAGGATGGGAAAATGGGGGGACCTATCCCCAATCCCACCCCTATTTTAAAATGGGGATGAAAAATATCTTCATCCCATTTATGGAGAATTCTTTTTTAAATGGGGATCAGAGTCGACCTTGGGTGGGGCACCGAGAATGACCGCCCAGAACATCAGGCCTAAAGGGGCACAATTTTTTTTATATAAGGCTAATCTATATCAAAATTTTGTATTTATTAAAATTTATCTAAGTATAACAGGTTAGTAGCTCATTTTGAGTTCTAGCCTTAGTCAACCAAAAAGTCAGGGCCAGGCTCTAAATGGGGATGGATATGGGAATTTGAAGATGTGGGGCCCATGGGGAAAATGCCATCTCTATCAAAGAGTGTTTTATTTATTATTAAAAATTAGTGATAATTCAATCAGATGATACTCTTCTAGTAATATTATTCACTTCTCTGTTAATAAGATTTTACGTTAATAATTTTTTTTAAAATTTGTTAATAAATCGTTTTATAATATCTTTAATATCGTTCACAAGCAAAGGTATTATCGAGGTGATCACCCCCAAAGATAGTAACTAACTAGGTTATGGGAACCAAGGAATAATCAACAAAAGTGATGCGAAGGGGTTTTACCTTTGAATATTGTGGTTTTACTGCTATGTGATGACCTTAGGATAAATGGTGAAGGTCTTGCAAATGTGCTAACTTTCGGAGATAAGAAACTCACTAGCACGTACAGACCTTAGCGGACCCGTTTATACCTTTTCCTGAGAGAAAATAAAGGAGCGGAGGTCAGGAGTTATCGGTGTTCCACCGGCAAAAACCCTCTGACGCTCAAGTCAAAATGAAATTCTAAAGTAAAATATAGCAAAATAGAGGTGAGATGGGTTTAGAAAATGGTTATAGAAAACATTTGTCTCAGTATTTTTAGAAGAATACCACCAGGGTCTTCCTCTGCATACTAGGGCTTTCTAGACCAAAAATTAGTTACCTCATATGAAACTTGATGAGCTTTATATATAAGCCTTCAAACTCTGGTTTCTAGGGCTCCACATCTCTTCATTTGGTCAATTGGTTAATGCACTTTTCCAGATTACCTGGTCTGATTCATTGATCTTTTTCTTGAAATCTTATCCCCTTAGTGACATGTGTCAAGCTCTCATTCGGTGGCGGGAGATTTTGTCTGATGCACCCTCCAAAGGGCCTATTCTGATTTGTTTCGTACAACCAGGTCCGTATAACTCATGACCTAGGAAGCAATGTCATTGTCTATGCAGGTCTGTAGTCAAAGGATGTATGATAGCTGTCAGCTCAGTTATGAAGTCTAAGGATACATGATACAGTCTAGGTCAGAACATGTCATGTCATTATCAAGTCAGACTGTCATAGATGTATTTTGCTTTATGTTGTCATGGATTACAGCTCATGCTTGGGTGCTTCCAACTTCATCTCAGGGGATGGTTTGGCAACTTTAGAGATGATTCATCGAACCCAAGCCGCTTCAGCACCAAGTGGGTGAATGTGGCTTCCCAGGTGTGGAAAGGGACCCAAGGGGATCCGCATGATCCTCCTTCGGTTTAAACCCCTTCGAATTCCCTTTGATAGTGGGTTTGCCACGTATCGTTGCCTTATTACCTTTGAAATTTGTTATAATCTTTTTTTATATTAAATATTTTATTTCATTTGGGATTACCATTTTACCCCAAACAAAATTAAATAATAAATGAAAATCGTTTTGAGGTTTTATTTTAATATATTTGATAGAAATAAATAGTTTTCTTTATTATGAAGTACTTTCTTTAAAATTGATATCAAAGAAAGAAAAATATTTTTCATACAAAATAGCTCTCAAGTCTCAAGTCCCAAGTAAATGGATAATTTTCGATTCGGCAAAGTAAAATTGAAAAATAACCCTTTAACATATATTACTTCAATTTATCAAAATGATTGTACTACAATTTTATTTTTCCCAAAAAAATAAAATGATGAAAAATTTATTATGCATATATCACGTTATGTTAACATCGCCATTTTAATTACTAAAGCTCTTTCAAAATTATTTTTAACTTGAACAATAATACTAAAATATAAAATTATACATTAATTTTAAATATAAAACAATCACTATTTTAAAAAGATTTGTTAGTGGGTTTTTTTTTTTTTTGGAACTATTTCAATTAGTAATTCGAGAAGAAAAACTTAACTCAAATTCATGATCTTATTAATATGGATGTAAAAGAATACCATTAGGTTAACATTGTATCATTTTCGTGTTTTCGATCTTTCTCAGTATTTTATTTAGCGCGCGCACACAAACATATATATATATATATATATATATATATATAAACAGGGATTCAATAAAATAAAATGTTGTTTCCAAAGTTTTGACTGGGGAAATAAAAGTTGATGGTCACGAAAAAAAAGAAAGAAAAATATGGAGAGTCTTGTCACGCTCCAAAACAGCATGTATAGTAAGAAAATGTTGGCAAATAATAAAAAATGCGAAAAAAAGATGATCCTATATAGAGTTTCAATTGATCATTTCCAAATACTTGCTTTTTACGATATCTTTAACCATCTCCACCGCCGTAGTCACCGGCCGTCAACTTTCTCCTACTTCACCACCACCTCCCCCATCAATCACCATATATGCATACACACCCCGTTGACACCACCCTCTTCTATTAATATATATATTTATATATACACACCAACTTATATATATAATCACGGTTTTGCTTTTGCACATATTACTCCTATTTCTATTAATATTTGTAAGGAAGACTTTGGGTGATCAGAGCATCATCATCATCGATATTGAACGTTATCGTACGTAGGTGGATATATACTAATTAGTTGGATTTTTTTTCGATGGCTTCTTCGGGCGGTGGCGTGCCTCCAGGGTTCCGGTTCCACCCGACGGATGAGGAGCTGCTCCATTACTACTTGAGGAAGAAGATTTCGTTCCAGAAATTTGACATGGAGGTAATTAGAGAGGTGGACTTGAACAAGATGGAGCCTTGGGAGTTGCAAGGTAATTAATTAATTAAAATGTTTAATTACATATACTTAATTGCATCATTAACTAACTTAATATTGTCTAAGTTCAGATTTTTTTTTTATTAATTATGATGTGATGAGCTTGATTAATTAGAGCTAATTAACCATCATGAAAATTCAGTCATTTGAATATCAAAAGTATTTTAAATAAAAGAAATTATTTATATAATTCTATGTATGATTCGCTTATTTTTTGTTCAAATTATTTCATTTTTTTTATCTATAATTTAGCTGGTCATTTGCCCTTATTGGAGCAATATTTCTGTTTTTTTTTTTTAATTTCTGGGTTTTAATGTAACAACAAAAAATAAAGGTAAAAATATTACGTAATTTACAATATTAAAGCCAGAGTTAAATTATTTTTTTTCTTGATTTATTTTGTATGAAACTCATGAATTAAAATTCATGAAACAATTAGGAACAATTAAGAAATTTAATTATTATGACGACCTTGCATGAATTATCCATGGAATAATATTATTTTTTTTTATATATGAATAAAAATTAATTAAGTGTCTACTCCTACCTATAGCTAATTATATATATATATATATATATATATAAGTTGCAAAATGAAGATGTATCACGAGTTGAAATTATATATGTATATATATATATGCAAAAAATTTCACTACGTGAAGAGGAAGTTTATTAAATAATTTAATGCATGTTCAATGCGGTGACCCAATTTGTGGAAAAAGAAAAGGACAAAGGTGATAGATGATGTTTTCTTCCAAAGTTCTGCATTTAAATTCACTTTATTTTTCAAATAATTCAATATGATTCATACAGCAGAATATTCCATTTTAAAAATACATATTTTGCAGTGACAAAAGTGACTGTTTAATTCTATGAGCAGAGATCAGAATATATCATCATTTCTAATAAAGTCAAAATGATCAATCAACTAAGAATATTATATAATTCTTATATATATATATATATATATATATATATATATATATAGATCTCTTCTCTTTCCCAGGAATATAAATTTGAATTGATTGCACCTTGCAGATTTGGTTTTCTGATCAGGCCAGTCAACCTACAATTTTATTTTAAAGATTATCAAATGGGTTGATCAATTATTTTAAGCAAGAATTTAAGGAGGCAACAGTTAGATTTATTTTGATAATCACATGCAAATTATAAATTAATCATGGTTTGATTATTTATTTCTTATGTGTTTGGTTTATAGTTTCATTTATTGATTTTTTTTTTCTGCAAGTGTTTATATTTATATTGGAATTGGTGTCTTTCTAGATTTGGTTTATCTAACAATCAAAATTAAACTACAGCTTAATTAATGCAATAATTCAAAGTTGAATCTCTTATTTTAAGCAAGAATTTAAGGACATACATAATCACATACATGCAAATTGATCGATATTTTGAGTTAATTTTTAGGACTACGTATACACTTTATACATCAACGTTGTTAATAATAAATTGATGGTCATATATTGACATTTAATCAGGAAGATTTTTAATTTATGTTCGTTTATTTTTTTTTTTATGGATTAGTTTTGTTATCTATTAATTAATATCTTTTTCTGCGTGCGCGTATTGTTATTATACGTAGAGAGATGTAAGATTGGTTCGACGCCGCAGAACGAGTGGTATTTTTTCAGTCATAAGGACAGGAAATATCCGACAGGTTCGAGAACGAATAGGGCAACAAATGCAGGATTTTGGAAGGCAACAGGGAGGGACAAGTGCATTAGAAACAGCTACAAGAAAATTGGCATGAGAAAAACCCTAGTGTTCTACAGAGGAAGAGCTCCTCATGGCCAGAAAACTGACTGGATCATGCACGAGTATCGGCTTGAAGATGGTGATGATGCTCAGGGAACTACTAATGTGAGAGTCTCTCTTCTCCCCCCTAATTATAATTATCAAACTAGTCTCTTTTTTAAGAAATTTTTATTGATATTATTAGAGTGCGACAATGTCCAGTTTTGTTCATACATTTGAAGAAAGTCTGTGTATAAATGTGAAATTTGTAGGAAGATGGGTGGGTGGTGTGCAGGGTGTTCAAGAAGAAGAATTTATTCAAAATTGGAAACAATGAAGCATCAAACATGAACTCATCATCAACAGATCATCAACAACTCAACAACTCATCAGCCACCACCACCACCAATAACAATCACAATCCTCGTAGTAGTTTCATGCACAGATCATCAGAAAACCAATACCTTCTTCGACAACATCAACAGTCCTTGATCGAACTCAACAAGCCTGAGCTAGCCCTCCACTACCCTCATGATCATCACCAAATCCAAACCCCACCACAATACTCTCTTTTCCAACCCCAAACCCTAATTCCACCCCACTACTCGGCTCTCACCTCCGACTCGGTGGGGCCGGTGATGGTCAAGCAGCTCATGTCAAACCCTAGAGACTGTGAGAGTGGGAGTGAGAGTCTGAGGTACCAAGCTGGTGGTGGTGGTTGTGAGCCAGGGTTGGAGGTCGGGACATGCGAGGCGACTGCAGACGCAACGACTCACCAGATGGTCGGAAGAGATCATGATCATCATCATCATCAAGGGTTGAATGATTGGAGTTCCATGCTCGATCAGGATCATCATGCAAATGCTTCAACTCATCATCACCATGTGCACCAAATCAATCAGCTCTCGTTGAGGGGAGAGATGAATTTTTGGGGCTATGAAAAATAATAATATTACTAGACACTACTACTACTACAGTACTAGTAAACTCTTGTTGTGTTTATTAATTAATTGATAATTTTTATTTCGTGGGATTTGATATGATTAATTAGAGAAACTGATTGATTTATACATAAATATTTTCATTAATGGTTTAAAATTAAACCATACCCTCCCTTAAAATTAATAGTAATAGATTTTTGTTTGTCATATATATATTTATTTATTTGTATGCATATTCTATTCTTCTATATATTCATGAGTTGTCCTTAGACTCTCTCTCTCTCTCTCTCTCTCTCTCTCTCTACCTATATAAAGATATGAAATATATGTGTAAGGCATGTGAATTTGAATAATATGACATTTTATTACATTAAAAGATCATAAATACATGTCCACAAGTAGTAAAGTGGTTGAACACTTTCTCTTTCACTTATGTGATAAGAGTTTGAATCTTATATTTATCCATTAAATTATAACGTGTGAGGAGATTCCTCTGCTGTAGTGGAAGTTATCATTTCGAACTGAAGTTGTAGCATTTAATCTCGTCAGGTTGTAGTAACTCTGACGCAATTAGTGTTAGATTTGGAAAAAAAAAAGAAATTATATACTAACCGACGTGACTGTTTTGGTGGGCTTTTGAAGGGATGTCTATGGATTTTGGGCTTTCTGGACTGATTTTTTTGTACTCATAAATGGGCTTTTCTATGGGTTAAAATTGGAACTCTACTAAGTTTTGGATGACGTCACGATTACGAACTCCATTTCCACTCTCACATATTGCTTCTCTCACTCACGCCGTCGACCGCCGGCGCCAATCTCTGAAACGAAAACAAAAATGGAAGAAACTATGGATTTCGAATACGAGGAAGAGTTTGAAGAAGAAAACGACAATGAGAACGAAAACGGAGAAGAAGGAGACGGCGACGAGGACGGAGAGGACGATGAGTACGTGTTTAGATTCAAAAGCGGAGTGAATCCGTTAGATTTGACGGAGAACAACGAGTCCGGCCTCCAGGTTTATCAGCAGTTCGAGCGTCTCGAGTACGAGGCTCTCGCTAGCCGAAAACGAAAAGCAATCGCAGTCACTCGCAGGTATTTCTCGTAAATATCACTCTTTTAGTTTCAAAGCTCGAATTTTTATCGAAAGCGGACCAATTGGTTTTGTTTATTTTGAAAATTTCATAATAGTTAAGAGGATGTTTGCTTCGAAGAGCTTGTGCAAATTTTATTGAAAGCGAACTGATTTTTTTTTTTTTTTGTGGATTTTGAAAATTTTATGATATAGTGAAGAAGATGTGGCTTCGAAGAGCATGTACGAGTTCATGGAGGCCATCAAGTATGGTGGTTTTCGTCGAAAATCAAGGAAGGTGTGACATTTTTTTATTTCGTTAATGAAATTAATGAATAAATATTGGGATTTTATTGTGAATTGTTTGTTTTTGCAGCTAAATAACACCAGAGGAAGGCGGAAGGGGACGAAGAATAAACGTAATCCTCAAATTACACGGCTGCTTGGTGAAGCTACTCTTCACTATGCTAATGGTCGATTTGAACAGGTTTTTTTAATTTTTTTTTGTTTCGATTTTAAATTTAATTGAAGAAGAGTTGATGCTTATGGAATTTGTTTACGGGCTATAGGCTATTTCTGTTCTGAAAGAAGTTGTTAGAGTAGCACCTAACTTGCCTGATTCGTACCAAATGCTTGGACTTGTTTATAAAGAACTTGGTGATAATAGGAAAGCTTTCGACTCCCATGTGATGGCTGCAATTGTTACGCGAAACGATTCATCTTTGTGGAAACAGCTTTTTGCCTGGTCTGTGTAAGTTTTCTCAGGTCTTAAATGATGTTATTGTTTCATCAAGTTAGCACATTTGGAACTGTTTGTTGTTATAATCAAGGGATCAATAACCTTTGCTTATTGCAGAGAAAAGGGTGAGACAGCTCAAGCCAAGTATTGCCTTTGTAAAGCAGTTGGAGCAGATCCTAAAGATGTTGGTCTGAGATTTCATCTTGCATCGTTTTATGTCGAGCTTGGAGATTATCTGAGAGCTGCTGAGTCGTACGAAAAAATACAGAAACTGTGTCCTGACGATGTCAACGCAATCAAAGCAGGGGCAAAGGTTTTACCTTCATCATAGTCGATTATATACCTCTACTTTGATAATGTTTTTTCTTTCTTTCTTTCTTTTGATTCAAGTTCATTCATATTTTAATGCATCTGTACGTTTTCTTTTAATGTTTGTTTTGAGACTTCCAATTTGCTGTTGCAGTTATACCTAAAATGCGGTCAGGTTGAACGCTCCACGGGAATTTTGGAGGAATATCTTAAGGAGCATCCATCAGAAGCTGATTTGAGTGTGCTTGATCTGCTGCTTGCCATACTCATGCAGAATGATGCACATGAGAAAGCTTTGCATCTTATTGGGCATGCACACATGGTCTATTTTTCAGGAAAAGAACTGCCTCTGAAGTTAAAAATTAAAGCAGGAATTTGCTACCTTCGCCTCGGAAATATGGAGAAGGCTGAGGTCTCTTCTGTAAATCTACTTACATTGCTAGTTGATTTCTTATATTTGACTCATTCAATGGAAAACACACAATTCTAAACTCTAGCTTCTTTTCCTGACCCCTAATTATGAACCAACATCTTACTCTTATAGCGATATTCTGGTGGTATATAAAAATTCTTTTAATAACCCATTTTGTTTCTATATCGGTGATAATTTGTTTGATATTGATATAAATTTATCTGTAAATTTTGTAACAATATGATGGTAATCTTTTTCATCATAATCATTTCTGAGTTCTGACTACCTCATTGAATTGGCATTAGTATTTAAATGCATCTAATGTTTTCTTATCCTTGATTTACTCTAATATACTAAAATTTTTCTTACATGATCTGTAGATTTACTTTGCTGTTTTGCAACGGGAGAATGCGTATGATCATGCTGATCTGTTTACTGAAGTTGCTGATTCATTTATGAGTCTTGAGCATTATAATTCCGCTCTGAAGTATTATTGCATGTTGGAGGCAAATGCTGGAACTGACAGTGTAAGGGAAACTGTAATTTTTTTTTTAATTATATTTGTTTCTGAACTGCAGAAAAAGAAAAAAAAACAGTAACAGCAGAAAGTATTTTCATGTTTGTGGAATTTAGGGCAGGGGGAGTATATCATAAAATGTTTGCACACTTCTTTGGATGTAAATTCCATTAAAATTCAATATGACATTGTGGCCTGCTGTTGTTCTAGAAGCAATGACTACTAAACTTGTTTATAAGCTTTTGATTTATTTACGAGGATTAAATTAATCAGCTTTGATTGTGAATGGTTGGACTATGAAATTTATTGAGTGTATAATTTTATCCGTGCATAAATTTATACCTTTAGTCATTTTTGGTTTATGCTAAATTTTCATTTCTTCTGATGTGTGGGTATGCTACATGCCACAATAATCTTTGATTTAACTGATAGCTGATATATGTCTGGTTATTCTCTTGCAGGGTTATCTACATCTCAAAATGGCGGAGTGTTACTTATCCTTGAAAGAAAGAGGACAAGCAATTATGTTCTTCTACAAAGGTGATTTGCACTCCTGAGATCAAGACTTGTAATGAATTTAGTTGTTACATACATGAGTTTGCAACTAACCAAATAAATAGAGTTTTGTCATACACATGGTATCATTGTGGAAAGGCATGGCTGGTATCCTCTGAAGAATGTAATCTGCCTGCTTATGTTCTTTATATGAAGTTAGAAAAGAGGAAATCTAATTAATACTACAATAAATGTATCTCTTTGGTTAATAAATAGATCAAAATTAATTACTTAAGTGGGATAGAATTGCAGTTGTGTTAATATATTGTTGTACAACCTTAAACTTGTGTGTTGATGTCATGGTTATTGTTGGTGGTCGTGGGGGTATTTTTATACTTTCCTCATAGGTTTTTTCCCCTTTCACCATCTTTTAATGAACTTTTCACTTGTCAAACAAAGCAAAGAAAAAGTATCTTAAGGTTTTGCTGGATAGTTTTACCAATCCTCAGAAAGTGATGGATATATCCTTGTTTTTGTGGAAAAAATTTGCTCCAGAAATATTTTATTATGGAGATCAAGTTAGATTGAATAGATTTCTTCTTAAACTTGTGTTACACCATTAACGAAAACAAAAAAAATATCATTATCAAAATATAACATTAAGTTAAACAAAGAGAGAAAACAAGAAAGGAAAGATGGACACCATGTTGTGGTAAATTAGTTGTGGTTCAATGAGCAATATTCATTTGTTCTGTGAAGTAGTTTCGTATCTATTTTATCTGCTAGTACATTGGAATGCTGAGATGCTTTAGACTAGTACAACTTGATGAGTGCTTTTGTGTTCTTTCGCTATCTATGGAATTGTTCTCATACTCCATGAGGACCATGACAGGAATTGTATGCTTACTTGACTAGTTCAATTTGAGATGACATTTCACATGATATGGATACTGACATTTTGTAAATGCTGATTGATCCGTCATTATCTAAACCACTTCCTCTTTGCATCTCTAATTTGCACCCTTGTAAATATCTCTGGCTGCTGGACTGATTACACTTCATTTCAGCTTTACATACATTTGAGGATAACATCGATGCTCGATTAACTTTGGCATCCCTCCTGCTTGAAGATGCTAGAGAAGACGAAGCGACCGCTTTGCTGTCTCCTCCAAAAAGTTTAAGTATAGCTTTTTCCTTTTCATATAAATTGTCACCCTACATACAGCATAGGCGTGCATGAATAAAGTCTAACCTTTATCTTCTGTGTTTCCTTGTGACCTACGTTTAGATTCTGTTGATCAAAATTCTGATAAATCTAATCCATGGTGGCTTAATGAGAAAATAATAATGAAGCGTTGCCACATCTATAGAGCCAAAGGAATGCCTGGGGACTTCGTTGACACCATCTTTCCCTTGGTTCGTGAATCCCTTTGTGTCGAAGCTCTTCGGCAAAAGGTGAGTTAGTCTCTTGATGTAACCTTGTAATCATGAGTTCATTTTATGTGGTTGATGCTGTACTTAATATACTTGAGCTACATTCAATTTTTTACTCTGAATCCCATTTTTGTTTTTTGTGAACTCTAGTTATTATTATCGTAATCTCTTTTTGATTGATTGATTTGTCAGGTTAAGGTGAAAAAGAGGCTTACGCGTAGCATTTTAAATATAAGAGCCGACATTTCTAATACAAAAACTGATAGCATACTGTGTGGAATCAGACCAATAGCTTCTAAATCAGATCTGTGAGTAGTAAATTTTAACACACTGTTTCTTGCATGCAAATGCCCTCAGCTTTCAACTATTTTGTTGTTTTGACTTTGCAAAATAAAATCATTTGTTATTAATAGGATTAATAGTAGGAGTAGCTGAGTGATGTCTTTGTCCCAAGATAATGGTTCTGCCCTTACCACTTTAGATTATCTATGTTATTTTTAAAATGTGAATACCCATTTAAGAGAACGGTAGATATTTTTCTTCTTGAGTGAAGACTAACCTCATTAGCATTCTTGTATTGAGGCTTAGTTGGCAATTATTTTTTTTTCATCAGAAATTTATTAGACATTATACATTGTTTATACATGATAGTTGGAGAAACTAAAGTTAGTTTTTACCAGCTGATTCATGGTTGCTCCTTTTAATAAGGTTGAAAGCTTCTAGAGCAAAGAAGTTACTTCAAAAGAAGGAAAAATTGAAGCAAGAAAAGAAAGCTTTGGCCGATGCTGCTGGATTTGATTGGCATAGTGATGATTCAGACAATGAATCTCCGGTAAATTATATGATATGTTGTCCTTGCTTATCCTTCGATGTTTCAAATTTTTTGACATTTGGACCCCACCATTCAGCATATTAATTTTTTTTTCTCGGGTTGTCTTCAGCAACAAGTACACTTGGAGCCTCCCCTGCCAAATATCTTGAAAGATGAAGACCATCAATATATCATTATAGATGTCAGTAATTTTTCTTTCAATTCTTTATATGTATTTTCTTTATTCTTATTATGCATTTGTCCTTCCTTGATATTAGAATAATACATATTTTGTCACATTTTGTTATTGAAGGATTCATTTTTTGTTGCATTTTTTACTGCCACTTATATATGTAATTACTTTTTGGTTCTTCTGTCTCCATAATTATGTGGTTAATAGTTATGCAAGGCATTGATATCCCTGCAAAGGTACGAGGAAGCATCAGACATTATCGACCTTTCTCTGAAAGTAGCTTACATCAAACTGCCTTTTGAGAAGAAGGAAGAGCTTCGGGCACTTGGAGCTCGTAAGTTGTGTAACTCTTTTAAGAACTTGGTCTATCAGTTTATCTTTCTCACACCGACATAATAAGAAAGTTTAGTCTCCCCTTCTTCATTATTTTTATTAAAGAATGAAATTGGAGGACATTTGTTTGTGAATATATCTTAATTTGTCTGTGGTTTGACAGAAATGGCATATAACAGCACGGATCCTAAGCATGGGTTTGATTCTGCAAGGTACATTCTTCACCAGCATCCATACAGTCTTGCTGCTTGGAACTGCTATTACAAAGTAATCTCCAGGTATGCGATATTGACATTTTATATTGGGATTCATATTATTGACAGTCATAAACATTGTAGTTTTGTTCATAATAATTGTTCGTTATTTAGCTAGCTGCTTTTTGAGTAGGAGTATTGATTTTGATACTCTCTTCTTCTTTTATACGTTATTAATGGGTTTCTTCTGATGCCATAGGTTGGGAAAAAACAATTCTAAGCATTATAAGTTTTTACGTTATATTCGATCCAAACACAAAGATTGCGTACCACCCACCATCATTTCTGGGCATCAGTTTACCGTAGCTAGCCATCATCAGGATGCTGCAAGAGATTACCTAGAGGCTTACAGATTATTGCCTGATGATCCATTGATTAATCTCTGTGTGGGTATGTTGTTTTATTTATTTATACAATCACTGAATCCATTTGATAATAAAATGTAAAGAATACATATATTCATATATATTTTTTCCCCGGCAGCAACTGCCTTGATCAACTTAGCCCTCGGATTTAGACTTCAGAACAAGCATCAGTGTATTGCACAGGGATTAGCTTTCCTCTACAATAATTTGCGGATTTGTGAAAATAGCCAGGTTCGCTTCTATTCTCATATTTTTTAAATGATTTCTTTGTGGAATGCATGCTTCTATTATTGTAATGATCAAGGGATTTTGTTATCAGTCATGGCATGGATTTGGTGCACGCATGGCTTTCTTCCAAGCATTTTTAATCACACTACTATAACATTTCTATTTATTAGGTTAAACAAATGAAAGCAGAAGATTAAGCCTGAATTTTTAGTTTTTCATTGGGTGGACTAATTCGATTTAAAATGATACTATGTTGTTTTAGGTGACAGCATCAAGACAATATTCTTATAGTTGATCGTTTCTTCAAAGATAATGAATTACACTAAAATAGACGTTCCTTCTCTTCATCCCATATTCCGGCATTCTTCTTTTGTTTGGGTTTAGAATTCCTTGGTTTCAATTCCCAGATAGATCACGATTCATGTGCCATTTTTCAACTAAAATAGTGATCTACATATCATAAAATGCACACCTACATAGCACGCCAAGTGATGGCCGATATTTTTCTTTCAAGTTTTGAACTAATTCTTACCAGCTTAATTACAAGCCAGTGGTTTGGATCCTTGCCATATTAGTGATAAAAAAGAACACAGAATTATATTGTTAGAACTGAATCCTACTGTCTTTTCGTAGAGAAAACTTTCAACGCACCCCGATGTATGCACCTTATCCAATGATATCAAGTAGTGTGGTATGGATTACTAATCAAATGTGTTTTCCATGCTACATGGCACAATTAAAGTGGTCGGGTGCTTGGACCAGGGTGCACTAAATATTTTCTGCTTCTAATATATGTGTATTATATTCATGTTCTGCAATTCCCTTTTCCAGTACTGCTCAATGTTAATTGATTATGCTCTATAAACCTTGTTTAGGAGGCTCTGTACAACATCGCCCGGGCATGTCATCATGTCGGACTCGCGTCTCTGGCAGCATCATATTATGAAAAGGTGCTAGCAATGAAGGAGAAGGATTATCCCATCCCGAGACATCCCAATAAGAATCCAGACCTTGTGGGGGAACGGGAATCCGGTTACTGTGATCTCCGGAGAGAGGCAGCCTATAATTTGCACTTGATCTACAGAAAGAGTGGAGCGATTGATCTTGCCAGACAACTCTTGAAAGATTATTGTACATTTTGAAAGAAGCATATCTCCTTGAGAGAGTTTGCAACATTTGGCTTGTATAATGGGGCATTTTTTGGCCAGAGTTTGTGCTTTGTAAATATCAAATTAATGGTGAAGAAAAAAGTAATCAAATTATGAAGAAAAAAAAAACAGAAAGAAAATAAGATTTTTTTTTTTGAAAGGGTATAATTACAAGATTAATAATCTGTCGAGACTTGTTGATATTAATCATTAAATACATGGTTCGAATATTTATTTTTATAACTGGAGATATCTAATAATATAGTAGATATCTTATTATGGAAGGGGAAAAGGTTACATATACATGTTGATAAATGTATATGGTGAAAATTAAACTCTCATTACTGAGTTGGGAGGGAGATGTACTAACGATTTGAGCTACAAGATTTGAGCTACAAGATTAAATACATTTTTTTGTGTCTTTTGATATAAAAATGTAAGACAAAAATCTGCACCTTCTGTGAAACAATCCTTAATTGGGCATTGTATACTGTATTATCTAATAATTCTTTGGGAACAAGGAAGAATTGATAAATTAAGAAGAGCCCATGCATTATAAATATTATTGGCAAAAATAAAATAAAAATAGGAACGACAAAATCTGAGAGAGACAGTAAAGTGAGTGTAATTGTGAATGAAGTCAACGTTAATAGAGAGATAGAAATCACCAGGAAAGTGTTGTGTACTCTCTACTCATGATCCTCCCATCTCCTAAAATTCAATCCCCATACAAATATATAAAAGCTCAAACCTGTTAAAATAAGAGCGAGAGAGAGAGAGAGAGAGAGAGAGAGAGAGAGAAATGGATGTAGATGAAGAGATAGACATTGTAATAGCTGGTGGAGGGATATGTGGGTTGGCCACCGCCCTTGCTCTTCACAGGAAGGGTATAAAGAGTGTGGTGTTGGAAAGATCAGAGGAGCTCAGAACAACAGGAAGTGGTATTGCTGTTCAGGCTAATGGTTGGATTGCACTTGATCAACTTGGTGTTGCCTCCAACCTCAGACTCAAATCCACTCTCCTTCATGGGTACTACTAGACAATCTCTCTCTCTCTCTCTCTCTCTCTCTCAATCTACCTATCAAACATTATTATATTTTATACACACAACACTTCACTTCCATGTCTATCTATCTATATATTAGGAAGAACCAGTCAAAATTGCATTTTTATTCATTAAGTTTTTGATCTATATATGTACACTGTTTGTATATAAATATTATTAACTTTGTATTTGTGAAATTATTTCGATCCACCACAGCGTTAGAGACTTGTGGCTCGACACTGGCAGGAAACAACTCATCTCGTAAGTCTTCTACTTTTCTCCAATATTGTAGGATATGAACTCAAATTCACTCTTGATTCTATTTTATTAATTGCTCTCAACCATATAAAATGCATATTATATACCTTAATTAACCATGTAATTGATGTTATAAATCAATCAATAGCCTGAAATTTAAGAAAACAATGAATCATGTATTGATACTAATGTTAAAATTGATATATTTCCTAGGATTGGAGAAGCTAGATGTGTAAAACGAAATGATTTGGTTGAAGCACTCGCAGATGATCTTCCACCGCGAACTATACGCTTTGGATGCCAAATTCTATCTGTGAAATCAGACACCATCACTCCTTTTTCAATTCTTCATTTGAACGATGGATCTACGGTTAGAGCTAAGGTATTATTCTCCGTTTTCTTAAAAAATTATCAGGTACAGACTGTCCGTACGTTCTACAGATTAATAGGTTAATTCTCATTGGACTTGGATTGCATGAAAAAACAATGTTATTGGTCCATACCACCAGAGAATGACAGTATTGTTTTGTATGTAAGTTCAAAATATTTGACATCAATTATCACCATGAATTTGTACACATGACACAGGTGCTGATTGGCTGCGATGGAGCCAACTCTGTAGTTGCAGATTTTCTGGAGCTGAAACCGAAGAAGGTTTTCTCTTCATGTGCAGTGAGAGGATATACAAATTATCCGAATGGCCATGGACTTCTTCCTGAGCTGGTCCGATCAATCAGAGGCACCACCTTGTCCGGAACAGTCCCCATTAACGATAACCTGGTGTTCTGGTTCGTAGTTCAGAAATGGAACCGAAAAGGTACCTATACTGTAACCTATCAATAATCAAATAGTATTATATAGTCAGTCTTGAAATTTATCCGCACGGTTTTGTTCCTGGATTTTCACTCCAATGTCTTCGTACTAGTTTGATTACATTTTATTTTATTTTTATATTGACAGATTCAATGGTGTGGAAGGATCCAGAGTTGATAAGAGAAATGGACACTGGAAGCGATTAAGGGGTTCCCAGCTCAAGAAATAGAAATGGTGAAAAACTGTGATCTTACTTCATTGTCATTCACTCATTTGAGGTACCGAGCACCGTGGCACATAGTATTAGAACGGTTTCAAAAAGGAACGGTGACAGTGGCCGGAGATGCCATGCATGTAATGGGTCCGTTCATCGGACAGGGAGGCTCAGCCGCGATGGAAGATGCTGTGGTGTTGGCTCGATGCCTGGCTCGGAAAATGCAGGCTAACGTCAATATGTATCATGAGATGAAAGAAGTTGAAGAAGGAATTGATGAGTATGTGAAGGAGAGGAGGATGAGATTGGTTCAATTGTCAACACAAACATATCTTCTGGGTTCATTGGTGGACAATTGGTCTTCCATTGTGAGATTCATGATAATTCTGCTCTTGGCTCTGTTATTCAGGAACCCATTTGGTCACAATCGATACAATGTCGGCCGTCTCTAAGAATCGATCATCAGCCTGTTAAAAATCTTGGAAATCAGTGAGCTTATTAGTTTGATCCTAGGCAGTGTATGATAATTTAATTGAATGTAAAGGTGTAAACTTGTGTTACAAATCTGGACATTTTTTCACCTTGCAATTTAGTAATGGCCGTTGGTAGTCCGATCTACTGTGAAGACTACTTTTTCTGAAGTCGGCAATCTTTCCAGAGAAACGCACTCATGTGCTTGTAATTGTGTTAAATGCAGTGGCGATGAATCACATCCTTTGTTACACGATTTCTATCACATCCTTTGAAGAATAATGCAATATCAAGAAATATTTCCTCCTTCTCATCATCTCATCCGTTATTGCTTATTCTTAATATATTTCGAATGTCCATGTTCGAAATCTTTTCAAGCGAATTTAATACAGTTATCCAATTTGGCTTACCCGTGCCGAAAAGAAAGTAACCAAGAACTTTAAGTGCTAATGCAATGCCTTTAGCATAATATACCACTCGGCTTCACAACTGCATATAATCATTATTTTGTGGTTTTGTTCAAAAGCATTTAAACTAAAGAGCTAAAAAACTTCATGGTAATTTAATTCCTCAAGATCATCTAATACATCAACATGGGTGTTAAGCACTTGTTTATCTCTAAATGTTACGATAACCGACTCTGATCTCCAGTTAAAACTTTTAATAGCTGTGAATTTTCAACATTATGAAGAATAATGGTGACCTTTTTACTGAGAAGTGTTCTTTGTAAAAGTGGGTACTAATATTAGGAGTGTCTACATACATTTAGATTTGTATCCTCTAATAAATTCCAAAGAAGAGCCTCTTGCAAACAATTCAGTCCATATTTAGCTGATTCTTCCCAAACATTTGCTACAAGACAACAACCTTGAAATTGATTGGCAAGTTGGGCGAAAATGGCTCTTGCAATTGTTGTCTTGCCTTTACCGAACCCACCCATGCCCCAAATGCCATTAATACGAACATAGAACAATCCAAGGTATAACAATGATTAAACTCTGTCTATGCTGTGTGATTCTATACCAACCAAGTTGTGCAAATCACTTGAGGATCTATTATTCAAAATTTGTTTTTTCTGAAATTGAATTCAGAGAAAAGAAGACAGAACATGCAACTAGTCTTTTGAAGAGTAAACTGTTTAACAAGGTAATGGGGTGAAGTCAACTAACAACTAATAGTTTTTTGAAGAGTAGAAGACAAACACACACGCCACACGATTATGGGTTTACATCCACTCATCATTCAACTAAAGTTCAAGTCTTATTATGTGTATTTATCAGCATGTGTAGTTAGTTTTCTCTATTTATTATGGGAGTACATATCTTTTTTTTTTTTTTATTTGAAGGGGAGTATATAGATATCTCCGGTTATGGAATAGATATTGTGGGAGTAAATATCTCCTGTTATATGGGAGTAAATGTTCGGATCGCACATTGAATTATTAATCCCGGTAAATCCTTGTAATTCTTCCTTAAAAAAAAAAAAAAAAAACTTTGAAAAATATTCTTACGAGGAAATGAAAGTAAGTCGAGCCCACTTACTATGATTTTGATATGAAAATGACCCACTTCTCTATTAGCTTCTCCAGTATATTGTAGGTTAAATAATGGGTGGCAAAGTGCGATTGTTCATTGGTTAACATTCATATGGCATTCTTTTCAAAAAAATAAAAAAAAAATATTTCATATGGCACTTCATGTATGTATACATGTCAAAGTTTTATTGGATGCTAATTTTAGTCCCTACGTACTCTCGAGACAAATTCCATGCACGAAGCAAGACATATTCTATGGATTCATGTACATGAAAGTGAAAAATTGCACTGATTGTTGCAAGAAAAATATGAAATTTGAAGTAGTTATGTTGGAGAAACGTATTTAATGGTTTCGGGGTGTTCCAAGTTTATGTCATGCATGACCTATTTTCCTTTATTATGCTCTATTTATAATGCATATGAATAATGGATCTTCTCCTCAATGTATTCCTGTTATATCAAGAGCTAATGTTAAAGTTATTTCCAGAAACAACTTCAACCAACGTTAAAATTGTTCCATATCAACTCAACGTCAAATAAGAAGGAACAATTTTGATGTGCGGTGGGAATATCTTTAATGTTCAAACCAACGTTAAAGTTATTCCTTGAAGTAACTCAAGGTTGACAAGAACTTCAACGTTCGGCGGAACAATTTTTTCCTTCTAACCAATGTTAAAATTATTTCCAAAACAACTCAATATTAAACAAAGGAAATAACTTCAACTTTTGGGAACAAATCTAACGTATTAATTGTTAATAAGTAGTAGCTAGCTAGTAGTAGCAGCAGTACTATTAAAAAAAGAAAAGAAAAGAAGAAATAGGACAAATAAAAAATAATTTCCTTTTTTACACAATTAAGGAAATTAATCACCAATTAAACATATAAAACTTGTGAATCTTCATTTATAACAACAATATTAAATGTTATAGATCTTTGCATCAATTATGTATACAAAATTTCCTGAACATTAACTAGAAAACAGGAAAAAGAAATTAATTACTTGTAAAAGATTGATTTCCAAATCTTAATTAATTATTTTTTTTCAAAGAATCTTAATTTATTTCTAGTATAACAATATTATAAATAAACACACCCCACCCTCTTTGTTCTCCAGAAAAAAACATCGAATTGTTTTGAATCAACAAAAAAGTTATAAAAATGGGTATTATTGGAAAGATTGTAAAGAAAATGAAAGCAAAGAATCATGAATATGAAGATTTGGAGAATGAGAAGAGAGATCTAAAGTCGAAGTTGGAAGAAAAGAGAGAGCAGGTCGTGAAATATAGACAAGGAGCTGATATTAAAGCTACCAAAAAATATATGAAAAGCTTGGAAGAATTGGAACGCAAAATTCAAGAGGTTGGGTACCAACAGAGCTCTTCAATTTTGAAGCGAAGGCAGGCATTTTAGTATCACCATGCATGCATGAATGTTGTTTTATTGGTCGGATTAGGGATCTATCAGAATATATATTTTATGCTTTTTTTTTTATTTTTATATATCTATAAATAATTCTATTCTTCTATTGTAATTGGTATGCAATAACAAGTGAACATGTGATTTTTTTTTTCCTGAGGAAGGAAGGATTTCCTTCAAGACCACCCAAACAAAACAAGCTACTCTGTAAAATCGTTCAGGATCAGATTTTTCACATAAGTTGGATAATGTTCAAACCAAACAAAGTCGTCATCAAAAGATATCGAACTTCGCTAGGCTATATATATGCAACCTTATTAGCCAATCTAGAAACATAACTAACAAGTTTAATGTTTAATCTAGGCGAGAATGTCTGGTTGGTCATTATATATTTTGTTAGTTATGATTATACTAATTAAAATATAGTAAAATCATCAATGGATTATGAAGTGTTACAAAATCCATTAGTTTCAAGAAGGAAAAAATTAAGAAAAAAAAAAGAGTAGTTGTTTATCTAAAGAGAGAGCCCTCTCATTAGAAGTTCGTATATCTTAAATTAGAGATGGTATCATAACAAATAAAAACACGCATTTTTATTTATTTATATCGAAACTAAACAAAAGTTTACATAAATTAGTGGTGGATATTTAAGTCCCATAATGCGGATCGGTATGTATGAAGAATTTTCTTCCCATATCGTGGAGTAGATATCTCTCCGTTATGAGAGTTGATATACGAAAATTGCCTATGCACTGATTGATCTTATAAGTCTCGATAGACTGATAATTGTAAAATTTTAAAAAGAAAGCATATATAAAACTATCAATTAAACTAAAAAGTAGAAAAAAGATTTCTTTTTTTCTTGTTTTAACTTGATTTTGGGCAAATTTGGATGGCTAGGGAACTTAATTCCCTATTTACTAAAAACAGTTAGTAATCAAATTATATGAACTTTACAAATAAATTAGGAATTAATTTCCCGTAGGAAAGGAAACTTAAGGGAATCAAGTTCTCTTTCCTGATTCTTTTTCTAATGTAATTTGATTTCCTTTGATTTTTATTTTCAATTAGTAAATGCGTCCCAAATTCTTAATTCTGAAACTTCTTTTAGAAATTTTCCTTTTTTTAAAAAACATCGGTGGCATGATAAAAATTAAAAACAAAATTAATTATGTGGTTATTAATTAGTTTGGTCATGAACTAATTAATACAATATTAATGCAATTAATTATGGGCTAGCTGCATGCTTGATTTTTTTCCTTTTAATGGTTGGATTCGTCAATATCTACAAGTAATGTTATAAATCAAGGCTTCTCTTAGAGAAAATCAATTAAAAAAAAAAAGAAGAAGAAGCAAACAATAATGGGTTTTGGATCAAAGATTGGTAAGGTATTTGGATCATCGTCCAAGTCACCGGGGGAGGAGACAGATGAACGGTCGTTGAAGGCGGCGCAACGTAAGATGGAGATTGAGAGGAAGGTTGCTAAAGTACTGCTAAAGGTCGAAAAATACAATAAAGCTGGGAATTTCAGTGCTGCTGAGAAATATCTTGAAAAAGCCAGAGAGTTAAAGCTTAAAATTGAACATCGTGATTACTAGTTAGTTTAGTTAATAATGTCTTTTTATTATTGTGTTACTAGTTAGTTTAGTTGATAGTGTCTTTTATTATATTGTGTGAAATATGGTTTGGGATCAATTGTTTCAATTATTATAATAAAGAAAAAAATACATTTATATATGCTGCGTGATTGTGCTTGGATCCCAATATCATTTGTTGTGGAACCGGTGAATCACTACTAATATATATATATATATATATATATAGATGATTTGGATCCATAATGAGTTGTTCAAATCGTTTCAACGAGCTCTACAATATACATTAGGTTTTAACAACCAGTTTTCTAAATACATTCGTTTAAAGCTTTCAATTTCCAGTTTTTCCTTTTTTTGCCAATATTTTCAACTGCTAATAAATTTTTTGTAGGAATTTCTGTCTTCAGTAAAGTTTGTTTTGTTAGATTCTTTTGGGAAAACTCTGTTAGAAGGAGTCCTAGTCCTCGGAATATATAGGTTTATTTTACTATTTAAAATTGAATTAGAATGTTTTATTTTTGTTTTTTATTGATAAATAAATTCATTCCTTTGGAGTAAGGGGTCATTTTTTTTGTTTTTTTTATTTTTTTTATCTAAAGACTTAATGAGACTGAATTTTTTTAAAAACTGAACATGGACTGAAACTTAAAACCTGATTGACATGTTTATTTTTTTTTTTTCTAATTACTGAATAAAAGTGTTGATTTTTTTTTTTAAAAACAGAAACATCTAAATAAAGATAAATTTGAAAATATATTGATATAAGAATAATAATTATGTGTTAACGTATGATTTCGGTCAACGTAATTAACACCAATTATAATTGCAAAGCAATAAAACAAGATTGAATAAAAGAGATTTTTAAAGTGGTTCGGTTTTGAAATAATATCTACATTCACTGTTCTTGCATTAATGTCGAGCTTGCTATATGTGTTTTCTCTCAAAACTTTTGTAACCTTTATAATAGTGATGACTCACCCCTTTTATAGTGTGAAGGGATGAAGTCATTCTGTTTTACATAGAATGTAATTATAGAAAATCAGGGATTAAATCAAATTCCTAAGAATCATGTTTCAATTAAAATATAATTGCTAAAAATAAGGTGTTTGAGGTTGATTAGGATTTTGCAAGTTGACTAGATCAAATCCGTATAATTATAGGACTTGATCTATCTAGAGTTTCGAGCTGAGCCTTATGCAATATGTACAAGTAATGTTATAAATCAAGGCTTCTTTTAGAGAAAATCAATTAAAAAACAAAAAGAAGAAGAAGAAGCAAACAATAATGGGTTTGGGATCAAAGATTGGTAAGGTATTTGGATCTAAAGAGATTTGATGAATATTGAGATAATATTATTTGCAGCCAAGATTACAATATATAAAGTTGAGCTCCACTGATTATGACTATAAATTAGGAAGCTAAATCAACCTAAATCAAGGAAGCTAAATCAATCTAAATAAATATAGATTTACAATCAGGAATAGTAAACTCTCAATTAATGGAATGTCCTAATTTTGAGCTCTATCATGCCGCTACAAGTGCAAGGGTCCGGGAAGGATGCTAAGCTTGGATCGATGAACATGAAAGTGCTTCTTCGAAAGCGGTTTAGTCAGTGAGTCAGCAAGTTGATTCGTGGTATGAACATGAGAGATTTGAAGTAACTTACGAGCAACTTGGTCACACACAAAGTGAAAGTCAGTGGCAATATGCTTCATGCGTGAGTGAAAAGATGGATTGGAGCATAAGTAAGTGACACCAATGTTGTCACAGTAGATAGTCGGAGAAGTCGGAAGAGAGATGGCAAGTTCACTAAGAATATTAGTAATCCAATTGACTTTGGCAGTAGCAGCGGAAATGGCCTGATACTCGGCCTCGGTAGGAAGAACGGGCAATAGTAGATTGCTTCTTAGAACTCCAACTAACAGGATTGGAGCCAAGAAAAAAAACATATGTCAATGTAGAGTGGCGGGTGTCTGCATCACCAGCCCAATCGGTGTCAACAAATGCATGAAGAGAGATAGGCGAGTGAGTAGAGAGGAAGATTCATAATGAAATGTACCTTTGAGATAACGAATGACTCATTTAACTGCATTCCAGTGAGTAGATGATGGGCAATGCATAAATTGGGCCAACTTATTGACTGCAAAACTTACATCCGGTCTTGTAAGAGAAAGATATTGAAGAGAACCAAGAACTTGAAGATATTCAGTAGGATCATGACTAGGAGAGCCATTATCAGGTTTATGAAGATGATAAGGGTGTGCTAACCTTCTTTGCTTCATGCATATTATTTTTCTAAAGAAGATCCAAAATATATTTTCACTGAGACAAAAGGAGGCCAGCGGAGGACCGAGTTGTTTCAACCCCTAAAAAATAACTCAGCTTGCCGAGGTCCTTGAGGGAAAATCGACTGGACAGTTGGGCAGTGAAGGTGCGGATGGTAGCAAGATGGTTGCCAGTGAGAATAATATCGTCCACGTATACAAGTAAATACATGATGCAAAGCCCAGAGTTGTAGATGAAGAGAGATGTATCGTCCAAGTCACCGGAGGAGGAGACAAATGAACGGTCGTTGAAGGCGGCGCAACGTAAGATGGAGCTTGAGAGGAAGGTTGCTAAAGTACTGCTAAAGGTCTATAAATACAATCAAGCTGGCAATTTCAGTGCTGCTGAGAAATATTTTGAAAAAGCCAGAGAGTTAAAGCTTAAACTTGAACATCATCCCTAAGACGCGAGTACTAGTTAATTTTGTTGATAATGTCTTTTATTATTGTGTGAAATATGGTTTGGGATCATTTGTTTAAACTATTATAATAAAGAAAATAATATATTTATATATACTGCGTGATTGTGCTTCGATCCCAGTATCCTTTGTTGTGGAACATTTATGGTGAATGACTAATAACTTTAGTTGAATAAGCTACCTTAATTAATTTCTAGTAATATATACCCGTGTGTATATATATAGGATTTGGATCCATAATATATGCTTGAAATGGTTTCAACGAACCCTACAATATATACTAGGTTTTCACAGCCATTTTTCCAAATACATTCGTTTAAGCTTTCAATTTTCAATTTTTCATACTAATAATTTTTTTTGTAAGAATTTCCGTTTTCAATAAGGTTTGTTTTGTTAGATTTGTTTATAAAAAGCTCTGTTAGAAATTAATTACTAAAATTACAGGCTAAAACATTTATTACTCGCATCAAAAAAATAAAAATAAAAATGTTACGTGGTAAAAACAAACATGAATGGCCTCACACTCATATCAGCGCACATGCATCTTATAACCTACTAGCAATCATCGATATTCACTCATTAACTATATATGACTCGATCATATATGCAGTGAAACCTCAAAAACACCCTAGATTACTTGGAGTAAATCGAGCCACTGGAACACATAAAAGATCATTAGCCCTCGGAGCTGTCAATCCTGGCCGTTCATTCATATCAACTCCATGATCACCATCAACCTTCCAATCAAAGCACTGGATCATGGCTGCCAATGTGGTGGGTAGTTCTTGCATGGCTAGAGAAATTCCAGGACACCCTCTTCTTCCGGTTCCAAATGGCAATAACTGGTAATGCAAACCCTTGACATCAATAAACCCCGAAACGTTTCTTCCTTTTTCATGATTTTCGGATTCTAAGAAACGTTCCGGCTTGAACTCCAATGGATTTTCCCACACTTTTGGGTCCCTTCCCATAGACCAAATGTTGACAAACAACAGAGTGCCTTCTGGGATTTTGTAGCTGTCGATTTTACAGTCTTTAATCGATTTTCTTGCGAGCATTGGAATTGGAGGATGGAGCCTAAACGTTTCTTTTATAATGGCTTGGAGATATGGGAGTTGGGGTATGTCGGATTCTTCAACTAGTCTGGTTTTTCCTATGACTCGATCGATCTCATTTTGAGCTTTTTCAAGTAGTTTTGGATGGTTGATGAGCTCAGCTAATGTCCATTCAATTGCCATGGCCGTTGTGTCTGTGGCAGCTGTGAGAAAATCCTGTACAAATGTACACTAAAGTTAACAATGCTCAAATTGGCTACAAGCAGCCATATTTTAATCATAGTACGGGTCTTAATTTCATAAATTTTACTCTTGTTACCATCTAAAGAAAACAATAAAATTTGAGCATACGAAAATGAACTATTTTATACCACAACACACGCATACACACACACATGAAATATAAAAGTGATGGAGATATGCATACGATTCCTGTGGGAGTGGCACCCAAGATTTCCTCGTACGAATGGTTTTTCGGAGGCATGCATGATTCGCATGAATGATCTATATAACCGCATAGATACAAGATATATTAATTATAGGCTTCTTTGATCTTTAATTAATAGCACCTTATTGGTGCTTGATTTTTGTTAACCCGTATTCACTTTATTATAGAGTGAGAACGTTTTAATTTAACAAAAATTCGGATCTAGTCGTGAATGGTTGTAAACAGTCTTGATCAAAAGGTATCGTGGTCATGTGTGGTCTTGATCATAATGATAACATTTATCAAGATCGTTCACATCTATAACCATTTTGTTAAATTTAAATATTCTCCTGTAATTAAAATTTTAATATAGCGTTTACGAGTTTTATTTCAATTTTAATTAATTTTATAAAAAAACAAAACACGCAAGTGATTAGAAATTAAAGACAAATAAAAAATTAAAAAATGGAAAACACAAGGGAGAGTTTTTGACATACCAAAATCAAGGCCTTGATGTGATCTCTAGTTAACTTGATCTCCGAGTTGTCATTCTCCAAAACATCAAGTAGCATATCAAGAAAATCTCTCACCTCATCATCATCATCATCATCTCTAACCTGATCAATTTTCTTCTTCTCCTTTCTCACTTGTTCGCGATTTGTGATTATCTTCTCCAGCAACGAATCATACCTCCTATGTATGTCCTTAAATCTCTTTTGAAACCCCTGCAAATCAACATTCTTGAAAATCCATATAATGTCCGAGACATTAAACTCTCCAAAAATCTCAGTCACCTCACGAACCAATGTTCTAGCCTCCTCAGCTTGGCCCTCCGTCCCTGAACACCTGACACCGAACATCATTTCTGATATAACATTGTTCGTCAACTTCAACAGCTCCTCCGTCACGTTAACACTCTCACCACCTCTAGACTTCCCATGAAGAAACTTGACGAGACAGTGCAATTCTCTGGTTCTGATAGGAAGAAACTGACGGAGAGTTCTGCTTCCCAAGAGCTCGACCGTGCTCAACTTCTTGACGAATTTCCAGTACGGCCCGTGGGGTGCAAAGGCAAAAGAAGAGTTGTAAGTGAGGTAATCAATGGCGGCTGAGTGCTTCCGAGAAGAGAAAGTGAGATCATGATTCTTGAGAAGCTCTTTCGCGAGCTCCGGAGTTGAGGCCACAACACAGTGGACAGAGCCGAGTCGGAGGTGAATCAAAGGACCATAGTAAGATGAGAGTTTGTGGAAGGAGTGGTGCATGTAAGGTCCGAGGAGGTGGAGGTGACCGATGACCGGTAAGGCTAACGGGCTCGGAGGAAGCTTCTTTCTAGGGTTTGTGAAGGAGAAAATGAATTTTAGAAGTAGGGTTGATAGGAGGAAGATGATAGCATAGGAAATCAGTTGAAGCATCATGTTGCTCTGTGGACAATATCTTGAGGAAGTTTTAGACCCAAGAAAAAGTGCTATATTATGGGCTATATATAAACTAGATTGATTCATTTATGATATTTTTCATAAATATTTGATTAATCAATTATTATTATTATTATTATTTTTTGGTGTTCGATTCTAATTTTAATTTCATTCAAACCTAGGACAGCAGTCGTTGCATGCAAATACATAAAAAAAAAATGTGGGGAGTGGAGAGCAACCACGGAGGCTATATAAGAGAATGTTAGGTGGATGATGATAAGCAATATTCATAGATATTATAGACCATGCATATTGATATGAATGTATATTTGAGTACATGAGCAGCAACTTGGAAGTCTAATTAACAATTAAATATTAATTAATGTTTGGTAGTCTCACATTTATCTATTAAATCGTAAAGTGCAGAAATTATAATTTCAAATCAACTTTATAATATTTACTTTGGTAGATTCTGATATATCTTATGAATAAAATTAAATGATATAACGGCCACCTAAACATTTGTCGGTAATTTAATACGAGTTTGAGTAACTTTATAAGTTCTCTATATTATAAAACTCTTAAAAGTCTAATATCCCTCTAAAAAGACATGACAAGTATTATCACTTTCAAGCTTTCTTTGGATTCACACTTGCTTTTTGTCTTTGGTTTTTTCAAGCTGTCAAATTATCCTAATATTTGGTTCCTTCATTGCAGACTTAATAGTATACTAAAACTTAACTTTGTAAAGAAGTCAAAACAATTAATTGTTATCAAATATGACTTTGCAACAAAAGTAATTAATTTTCTTCTTTGAAATCTAACAAAAAGTGAGACTCAATTCTCCAATATCAGTTGATCAATGACAATGTCACATGTGATCTATCAGTTGCCACAACATCAATTTAATTACCACCAAATATTAATCGGGTCAACTTTGTTCATCTCATGAAAATGAGAGAACTCTTGAAATATTGTTGTGAAGTATCTTGTACAACAAGTAGAGATAATTAATGTGACAGAAACCGACTCGAAAACAAATTTTACCTGCAACCTTCTTGGTCCTGTATCATTATAAGGTTGTAAGAAGAAATTACCTATTAGCATGGCAGCAAACATGGCAAGTCTACCATTCTTGAGTGTTAGAATCTCAGCCAGTGCTTTAATGCCACTGTTAGGATCCTGTATGTGGAAGCAATATACCGCAACTAAAGTAGAGATTTGAGAAAAGTGGAGAAGAACTGGACACACAGTATTTACGTGGTAAAACCCCCAATTAATTTGAGGGAAACATCCACGGGCAAAGAGAGAATGACTTTACTAGACCAAAATAATTACAACCTCTCTCTAATAACACTAGGAGAGAACAACCTCACAAGAGGCTTTAGGGAGAAGAGAAGAGACTACATTTTGGGATGTATTACAAATGAAGGAAGGGGGGTATTTATAGAAAAATTTTGGGTACTGTTCACCGGGTACTGTTCACGCGTACCTTCACTTTTAGATCAATTGCAGCCTTGGCTAGCTACACCTGGGTGCAACTTGTCTTTCGAATCCTGAAGCAAATTATTAGTGAGAGATCAGTATTTGAGAGTGGTGTTGTTGTTTCTCAAACCACATTTTCGTAGATGGTATGTGCTAGTACACTTCAATATGTGAATTTCAAAATATCACAAATATTAGTACCGTTAGGAGTTCAATGAAAAAGTAAGTTTCATTTATTTAAGATATTAGATGCACGTAGTAATCAAAATCTATCTGGTAAGAGCACATCCACTTGTAGTTATTTTGTTAGTGCACCTCCCTCCCACCTCAGTGGTGAGGGGTTCAAATCCCACCATGTGTATGTGTGGATAGTTTTTTCCCCTTATTGTGGGAGTAGTATTCTCCCGTTATGGGAGTAGATATCCGGGCCGCGCATTTAGTGATTAATCTCGGCAGCTCCCGACAGTTATTGATATTGTAATTGTACCCTTTAAAAAAAATCTATCCTGGGAAGACAATGTATTATGTAACGTGTACTCATTTAGTACACAAATTAAGTTTGGAGTACTGTACAAACCCTAATTAAAAGAATGTTAGTGATCAGTACTATAAATTTGACAAAAATACCTTAAAAGATATTTGTTATATCTAACATGTAAGAAATATAAGAATACATAAAAGTCATGCTTTGTGTAAAGTCAAAGTGATACCTAACAAATATCATAATGAGTGATAACAACCTTATATCATATAATTATTCAAAATTTTATTGAGATCAAATTAATAAAAAAATTACTGCCTTTTATTTATTTATTTTATTTTTATCATGATTCCTAAACCCTATTAACCAATTAGGGGCATTCACATATGTGAAGGTAGTGCTATTAACATGTTAATCTTTGAATATACTTGTTTATTGAATGACAGGAAAAGAAAAGAAAAGAAAAAATAATTTATAAATTAATTGATAAAAAAAAGTGATCAATTAATACAAATTAGATGATCAATTGATGAGGGGTTCGATTCCCACCATGTGCATGTGTGAGTAGTTTTCTCCCCTTATTGTGGGAGTAGTATTCTCCCGTTATAGGAGTAGATATCTGGGTCGCGCGTTTAGTGATTAATCTCGGTAGGTTTTGTTGATATTGTAATTGTACCATTTCAAAAAAAATATATATTGTGACAGATTTTATGATTTTATAATTTGTCACGAAAAATTAAAAAAATAGATAATTTGTGATATTCAATATCATTAGTCAGAAAATTAAATTATAAAAAAAATACATTTAATTAATTTGTGATAAAAAAAAACACTCCTAAATACTATTGTACGCAACGTATGCAAGTGTTATATATGTATTGTATATGTATACGGAGTAGCTATTTTTGCATACTTTGATTGAAATATGATATGTTATTGTCTTCTACTCCATCTATTTATAGGCATCAACATAGTAATCTCGATCGGGTGCAGATCGGAAAAATATTTTGTTGCTATATATACAGTTCTGCCTCGTCTATGACTTAATTTTTACCTTCCAACTATACTTTTTTTTTCCACCTTTGATAAGAATCATATAAATCTAACCTTTCCAAATTAATGAAGAATATAATCATGCATGTTTGGTTGTGACAGCCAAATTTTGTAATGTTCTTTACATATAAGTCATGTCATCCAATACATGTTTTTCTAAAGTTGATACTAAAATCAGGAATCTACCGATACAGTTTAGATAAATACTGCTACAACAGTCGTAGAGAGATCTTTCTTCGTTTATTTTTTTTAGGAGTAAAGTGAGTCAATTCTCCATTACTAATAGAGAAGGATGATGTGCTCAATAATATGTTTTTTTCGGGTCAAATCATTCCACTATTTCACATCTCTCAAAAAGCTATGATGATTTGATTTGTCAATAGATATGAGTATTGTTAATCTTGTGTGATTAACATTTATTTTGTTTTTATTATCTTTCTGGTTAACAAAGAATCAAATCATATGAACAAGAATCAATTTGGGTGGTCAGAAAATCAATAGGTAAATTAATGTCGTTGAAACTCTATATAACTCAAAACACAGTTGAGATTGAGATATCAAGTGCCAGGATTTAATTTAAGGATCAACACTCTTGACAATTGACATGTCTTGAATCTCTTGATGATGAGATGTACAAATTCATTTTCGAGTTTGATGGGTAAAAGGATCAAAACACAACAACTGATCATGACAATAAATCACAGAGTAGGTACTCTCTCACGTTTCATGAGGTTCTGGATGTGAAAATGAAAAAGAAACTTGAAACACAGCTAAATTCAGCTCTGAAGAACAAATCATGCACAGATGATCAGAATAGGAGAATCTGCCATTGTTAAATGTTGAGCTCAACATGCAATCTGTAAAATTCCTCTAATCAACTAAGACCATGTCAGCTAATGTCTCAACTAATCAGCTGACATGTCAACTTGATAGGCTCTAAAATTTTTCTTCTTACTTCTGTGATCATCAAGATTGATGACCTGTGCTTACTCTGCCAGCCCAGCTTGATACACAGAATGCTCATGTACTGGATTATGATTTCCTGCTTTCATTCTGTTAGTGACAGTTATAGCTGTCCCTTGGCTCTTTGGCAATGTGATCACATTGCTCAAATCCGAACTACAGGGTTTTGAAGATGACTTGAAGGACCCAGAAGTTGATGCCTCAGCTATAGCTATTGCAGCAGACCATGGTCCACCAGATGCTGCAATACCATACCTGAACCCGAGCCACCACTAATTCCATACTTAGTAGATGTGGGATCGTAATACAGATTTATGTCAAATCTTAACATTTTCACACGGGTAAAATTTTCTCTATTGCCTCGGATGGTATTATTCGTGTTTTAATCAAATTCATCAAAAAGAAAGACATGCAACAAAAGTAATCAATAACCTTTTGAAATCTAACAGAAGTATGGGAAATATATATTGTAAAAAAATTGTAACCTGCAATTCTCCAATATCAGTTTATCAATGACAACCAAAATAAAACATAGTTATAATTAGATCTTCGGTTATATGTGAATCATGATAACTACTATATATCACAAAATAATGCAAAATTCAAATCAAATCAAATAATAAACAATGAAATTTAGTTATTGAAAATATACAGAAGAGATGCAGGATGTAGAAAGTATTTACAAAGAGATGGGATGCCCCTGAATCTATTGCAGGCAACTTATGCAAGTGATCTCTCTCTCTCTCTCTCTCTCTCTCTATATATATATATATATGTATATGTATATGGAGTAGCTGGTTTTGTGTGGAAGTAGTGTAAGCCTAACATAAAGAAGAAGAGACTGTCAAGTCAGCCAACAATGTTTGCCTGTAATTAAATTAAACTTGCACAATGTTTCAGTGTGTGTTTTGAAACCACACTTGAAGTTTAACCATTGAAGTTACGGGCAAATCATTCTTGGCTGCGTAACAAGACTCTTCCTCTTTATATTAGGCTACTCTTCCTCTGAATTTCATACTTTGATTGAAATATGATATGTTATTGTCTTCAACTCTATCTCTTTATAGGCATCAATATAGTAATCTAGATCGGGTACAGATCGGAAAAATCTTTCGTTGCTATATATACATTCGGCCTCATCTATGACTTAAATTTTTACCTTCCTATTATACTTTTTTTCCACCTATGATAAGATTCATATAAATCTGACCTTTCCAAATTAATGAAGGATGTAATCATGTTTGGTTGGGACAACCAAAATTTGTTCCGTTGTTTATATATAGGTCATGTTTGTTAGAATATTTTATTATTGATGTAAGATATTTGTTGTATATAGTTGACAATCTATTTGTTGTATATAGTTGACAATCTATTACTTGATTATAGAAGTGATTGTAGGAGTAATTATTGGAGAGATTGTGGAAGTGATTATGGGAGATCAATTACTTGATTCTCACTTGTATTTTTTTCTATAAATAGCCTATATATGGAGAAGAATAAATTAACAAACACTTCTAATTTGTTCATGGTATCAGAGCCAAAGGTTCGAAATTTCTTGATTGGATGTTCTACTGCCTAGTATATGTATTTTTTATGGAAGGTTTTACCTCATAATTTATACTTTGTATGGTTGGTTGTACCACCTAGATTTATTTATTATTGTGGTTGGTTTTGCTGCACAAATTTATTATCCGGGGAAGGTCGGTTTTACCGCCAAAAATACATTTTTCCTCCATTATATTTCATTTACTTCCGCTGCTACTGTTACTACTTCCATTGTTACTATGACCATTGTTGAAGATGAATCCGACATATCTAGCCACATGGTTCCATCAACCCCAACACTTTCTCCAATTTATTCTCATGACAGCTTATCTAAGATTAAGATTAAATTGGACGGATCAAACTATCATTTATGGTCCAAGTTTGTCGAGATTTTTGTGGCTAGAAAAGACAAATATGGTTTTCTCACACGGGAAAGTGTTAAGCCTGCAATCACCAATCCTACCTATAGACAATGGTTGGCAGACAATGCTTTTGTGTAAGGATGGCTCCTAGGATCTATGACTCCTAAAATTATGGGAATATTTATCCGATTACCTACAGCTTAGGCCATTTGGGAAGTAGTTGCACATACCTACTATGATGGTGCAGATCAGTCTATCATCTATGAACTCAACAACAAGGTATTCCATATGCGTCAATCTGGGTGTCATATTTTTTAATACTCCAGAGAATTGAATACAATCTGGCAAGAGTTAGAGCAACATTGTTCGAATGATATGACTGATACTACATATATGGTTCAACTGAATGATCGCATTGAGAAACAACGAGTATACATGTTCCTTGCAAGACTAGACCCTGAATTTGAGAAGGTACGAGCTAATGTTTTGTGTATGGATTAGTTTCCTGGTGTTGAAGGAGCATTTGCCTATGTCTGCCGTAAGGCACACCGTCAAGCTACTATGCTAGCTGCACCACAAGTAAGTGACCGCTCTGCCCTACTAATCAATATGGAGAATTCAGGGGATATGAAATGTACTCATTGTGGACAGAAGAATCATATTCGAGATGCATGCTGGAGATTGATTAGGTATCCTGAGTGGCACTTGGAAAAAAGGAAGAAGGGGCTTTGAAGACTGGAACTGCCTCTCTTGCTTCCTCCTCTAGCAACTCGTCTTCTACTCCACATGGTAACATATGTAATTCTCAAATTCAATTCTCCAACTCAGGTATTTTTCATTATGCTTTCAGTGTTTCTACAATTTCTAGTAATAATACGTGGATAATTGATTCTGGTGTAACGAATCACATGACTTTTAATTTTCAAAACTTTAGTCATCGTAGTCTAACCGAAACCAATAATGTGTCATATACTGATGGTATGCCCACCCCAGTTCTTGGGGCTGGATCTATACCTCTAACTTCGTCCTTAAATTTATCATCTGTTTTACACGTGCCCAGTTTATGTAACAATTTACTTTCAATTAGCCAAATCACTACATCTCTAAATTGTGTTGTTACGTTCTGGCATTCTCATTGTATATTTCAGAACATCACAACCAAAGAAACGATTGGAATTGGTAGGGAAAAAGGAGGGTTGTACTACTTTACAGTAGACAGTGTTTCCAGTCATCCTCACAGAGTAGTACAAATTAGATTCGACAACGAGAGTAATATCTTCCTTTGGCATTTGCGTTTAGGTCATTGTTCTTTTGGATAGCACAAGTTTTTATTTCCTTCTTTGTTTAAAACTATTGGACATGATAATATGCAGTGTGAGGCATGTTTTTTTTCTAAACATCATCGTACTGTTTTCCCCTAGTAATGGTAATAAAAGATCTATGCATTTTTCTCTAGTTCATTCTGATGTTTGGGGTCCATCTAATATTGTCTCTATATCTGGTATGCACTGGTTTGTTGCATTTATTGATGATTGTACTCGTATGACTTGGATTTTTCTTTTAAAAAATAAAAGTGATGTATGTGATGTCTTTCAAAATTTTTATCATATGATTCTCACACAATTTCATAAGAAAATTCAAGTTTTACGTTCAGATAATGGTGGTGAATATCTGAACCATAGTGTCAAAACTTTTTGTTTGAAAAACGGTATTTTCTACCAAACATCTTGTGCACATACCCCATAACATAATGGTACTGCTGAATGTAAAAATTGTCATCTCCTAGAGATTGCACGATTTACTGCTCGGTATGCATATGCCTAAATCTTTTTGGGGTGATGCAGTACTATCTGCTGCATATCTCATTAATCGTATGTCATCCAGTATTTTGTCTTTTCAAATTTCGCTGCAATCATTGTCTCATTACTGTGATATTAACACTGCATTGCATATTCTTCCTTGGGTCTTTGGATGTGTGGTATATGTACATATGCATACTCCTCATCGAGGAAAGTTAGACCCGCATGCTCTTAAGTGTGTTTTTATAGGGTATTTTAGGTCACAAAAGGGTACAAATGTTATCATCCTCCATCCCGTAAGGTATTTGCATAACAAGATGTCACGCTTTAGGAAGATGAGGCATACTTTACTCCCGAGACTTCTCTTCAGGGGGAGAATCCAAACTATGAAGATAAGTCTCCTAAAACTGACAGTAGTATACCTATTAGTCTGAGAGGTCAATCTTCCAAGAAAGAAAATTTATCTTCTGAAAATGAGATTCCTGATAGTCTCACAGAAAAGACATAACCAACATTGAGAGTATATGAAAGGCATAATAAAGGGAAAGAGAAACATGGGGAGTCAGTTCTCATACAGGTAGTACAACCTTCCTTTTCTCCATCACTGGTTCGTCAATCAGACTCTGATGTTGAAAATGCACCTGAGGTAACTCTTGAACCCTCCACTTTATTTGATGACTTATCTAGTGAAAATCACATAAATCCTAACCCCAGTCTATCTACTAGAAGGTATCCTAGTCGAGAACATAGACCACCTGTACGGTTTGATTTTTCTTTTGAGCGACCTTCAGCAGATAGTAAGGCGTTTTAGTCTATTATCGATTACACCTCAACTCACAGACTATCTGAAACCTTTAAAGCTTTTGCACATCAATTATCCTCTGTATCTATTCCTAGTAAATTGCATGATGCATTGATAGACCAGAATTGGGCCCGAGCCATGGATGAGGAGATGAAAGCTTTACAAAAAAATTGCACCTGGGAAATAGTGGATCTACCTCAAAGGAAGAAGGCTGTTGGATGTCGATGGGTCTATACCATCAAACAGAAAGAAGATGGCTCGATTGAGAGGTACAAGGCTATGTTGGTTGCTAAAGGGTACACTCAGACTTACGGAGTTGACTATCAGGAGACTTTTGCCCCAGTAGCAAAGTTAAACACTGTTAGGGTACTTCTATCACTAGCAGCTAATCTGGAGTGGCCATTGAAACAGTTTGATGTAAAAAATGTGTTTCTACATGGGGAACTCAGTGAAGAAGTATTATATGGATCTTCCCCCTGATTTTGATTCTAAAACTGGTAAAGTCTGTAAACTAAAAAAGACTCTCTACAAACTAAAACAATCACCCAGAGCCTGGTTTGGACGACTCAGTACTTACATGAGGAAATTCGGATATCAGCAGAGTAACTCCGATTATACATTGTTCTTCAAACATAAGGGTAATAAAATCACTATGCTGATCGTTTATGTTGACGATATGATTGTTACAGGAAACGATGATCAGGAGATGACTAATCTCCAAAAACACTTGGCAACAGAGTTCAAAATAAAAGACCTGGGGGTATTAAGGTACTTTTTGGGAATTGAGGTAGCCCGATCAAAACATGGGATTTTCCTCAGTCAGAGAAAGTATGTTCTTGATCTACTTATATAAACTGGGATGCTTGCTAGCAAACCAGTAGATACTCCTATGGACCAAAATTACAAGTTATGTGAATGTCCAGATCATTCTGATCGAATCCCAACAAATAAAGAAAGATATCAAAGACTTGTTGGTAAGCTTATCTATCTGTCGCATATTCGTCCTGATATTGCATATACAGTAAGTATAGTAAGCCAATTTATGTACGCTCCTACAGAGAGTCACATGGATGCAGTCCTTCGGATTCTGAGATACTTAAAAGAAGCTCCTGGTAGAGGATTAATGTTTTCTAAAAATGGACATCTAGATATCGAAGGATACATAGATACTGATTGGGCTGGGAATGCCAGTGATCGGAGACCTACTTCTGATTACTTCACCTTTGTAGGAGGTAACCTAGTCACTTGGAGGAGTAAGAAACAGATTGTGGTGTCACGATCTAGTACTGAGGCAGAATTTCGAGGGATTGCCCAAGGAATCACTAAATTATTATAGTTGAAGAATTTATTGAGTGATTTGGAATTTCACCAAAGAGACTGCATGATACTGTATTGTGATAATAAGACATCAGTACAAGTTGCTAACAATCTTGTACAGCATGATCATACTAAGCATGTGGAGATTGATCAATTCTTCATCAAAGAGAAATTAGAAGAAAAGATAATTGAGCTTCCTTTTGTTCCAAGTAAGGACCAACATGTAGATATCCTTACAAAGGCTATTAATGGAAAGAATTTTCATGACTCAATTAGCAAGTTGGGCATGAGTGACATCTATGCACTAACTTGAGGGGGAGTGTTAAAATATTTTATTATTGATGTAAGATATTTATTATAGTTGACCATCTATTTGTTGTATATATTTGACAATCTATTACTTGATTGTAGGAGTGATTATAGGAGAGATTATGGGAGTGATTATAGGAGATCAATTACTTGATTCTCACTTATATTTTTTCTATAAATAGCCTCCATATGGAGAAGAATAAATTAACAAATACTTCTAATTTGTTCAATGTTATTAGATTTTGCTTTTGATGCAATAATTAGGATTCTGTTTATTCAAACCCAGCCTACATTGCTTGTAAAAAACAAAGGAGAGTAATTCTTTTGTACTTCATAATTATATATGATTGTAAGCCAACACTTACATTACATGTAACTTATTACGTTTTTCATTCAAAACGCAAAAAAAAATTTTCATTTGTCGAAATCTAATGGGTAATTTGTAGCGGAATATATGTGCATACTCAAATAAAAATAAAATACACATACAACAAAAGCACTAAGAACAATAAAAGTGATACAAGATTTTGACGTGGTTCGGCGATCAATATGATCCTACATCCACAGAGCGCACTAGCACTCAATTCCACTATAAAACAATATTACAAGGCACATATGTACTTAAGAAATGACTCTGTTCTCTCTCTTTTCGTGTGTTTCTCTCATATATCTAACTCTAAGAATACAATGGTTCAAGTACTAAAACCTAGGGGTAAAACTGTCACTCCGCAGATGACTTGTAGCAAACCGCTAACGTAAACTGTTACCCCATAGTCACTATTTCAAGTCACGAGTGGTGACTAGTAACAACTCGCTAGTATAAACCGCTACCCTACGACTGCTATTTTGGATTGCTAGTCTAACTGATTTAGCATTCACAATCCAATATAATTTTCGAAATAATTTGCTTTATGAAGCTCTAGACGCATATTTTAGTTGGTTTTAAGGGACCTAAAGTGTATTAAATTAAAAGTCAGGCCTAAATAACCAACAAATCCAAATTCTTAGGATTATATATTTATATTGTTGAATTTTTACAAGTTCGGTTTGTCTTCGAAATTTTATATTTTGATTTTATTTTTTTTAACATTTTTGGACAAAGAGGTGCTAATTAACCATACATATTTTTCTAAAATTAATACTAAAAACCGAGATTAAGTATTACCAGCACGGTTTAGATAGATACTACTACAATATCACAGAGAGAGCTTCCTTCCCTTGTTTTGAACACCCTTGACAATTGACATGTCTTGATGAGATGTACAATGCATTTTAGAGTTTGATAGGTAAAAGGATCAAAATACAACAACTGATCATGACATTAAATCACAGAGTTGGTACTCTCTCGGCGTTTCCACCAATGACGGTAAGCAAGTTGTTGGCAAAAGGATCGCTGAGATGCTTTGCGAGGTTCTCGACAGGACCTTCACCTGTGACATAAGCCTGTAAGAAGAAACCAAGCATTGCAAACATTGCAAGTCTACCATTCTTGATCTCCTTCACTTTTAGAATTGCAGCCTGGTCTGGATCCTTTGCGAGCCCCAATGGGTCAAATGGACCACCTGGGTGCAGCTTGTCTTCCAAATCCTGCCATCAAAGGAGCAAATTAGTGACAGTATTTTGAGAGTTTTGTTGTTTCTTACACACATTTTCTGAGAAATATATGCTAGTACACTTCAATGGTCCAACTTCAATGAATTTCAAATATTAACATTACAAGATTAGTGTTGGAGGATGATCCTATTACAAATATTAGTATCCTTAAAGAGTTCAATGAAAAAATACGGTATGCCCTCCCGAAAGACACACATACAGATAGTCCTAGTTAGTTAGATGAAAGAATAGATTTATATATACCAACAATTATCATTTTGCAGTTCCGGATTGAGGTTTATATTTACACTTTAATCTCTCAATGATTGAAGAATATATATAGAGTATTAGCAGAATCGGAGCATACCAAACCGTTGATAATTCTGTAATATTCAGCACCACCAAGAAGGACAACCTCAGCGACAACAGCAACAACAAGATTGATGGGGATGTTCTTTCCAAAATAATTCAATGTGTTCCCATCAAGGAGTAGAGCTCCAGTCTGCATTTGTATGTTAAATTATCAACAACTAATCCCTAATTTTAATACTTTGTGATTCACAATTAAGGACAAAAATGAATTGATCCAAGAATCAAAAACCTTGAACCAAACAGCTTCAGGGCCACAGTTGGCACCAAATTTGTTGAAGGCTTCAGGGATGATGAACCCGGCTGCACCAAGCATGGCCCATCTGGCATGAATCAACTCATATGCTTGGTATCTGCAATCAAATTGGAAACCATGATTATTATTTCTTAATCAACAATCAAGGAACTGTTAAAGTTTGCTAGTATATCAGTTTAAAGATAGCAAAATACATATTAGCTTAACATACTTGGCGAAGTTTTCTGGCTTCTTGCTGAGCCCAAAAGGATCATAACCATAACTGCATGCAATCAAAACATTTATCATTAAGTCAATTAAATTGTTCAAATGTATTTGAAACATCAAACTAAACAATCCATCAAAAGGAAGGTCAACAATCTTACTCTCCAGGAACCTCTCCGTTCAAGTACTCAGGAATCTCAGATCGGTCCAAGAGACCATCAGGCAAGAAAATTCTTCTGTCGGGACCTGAGAACCCACCATGCAATATATTAAAACTTTGATATACACGTAGTCCTTCACTGAACTGATGCGATTCTACTTCTATTTAGACGTCAAATCTCAACGATTCAATGAAATTCAGTCGAATTATGTTATGTCTTGATTGAACGTTTAAAGAGTTTACCAAAAGCAGAAATCTGCAAAACATGCTGACAATGTTGTTAATGGAGATTAGTGAATTAGTTGTATATACTCACCATACCACTTGGCGAGCTCTTCGTCGAGAGCAGAGACGGAGGCAGGTTTGGCCTTTGGAGGAGGAGCAGCCTTCTTCTTGGAGAAGAGTGCAACAGTCTTGAAAGTTGCAGGGTTTGATGAGCTTGGAGCTGATGACCTCACAGCACTGCTCACATTGAGAGGGTTTCCAAGCATCTCCTTGACTCCTAGGGAGGCGGCAGCGGTGGTTGCTGCTAAAGAAGCCATCTTGCGCTGGTGGTTTGTTGTGATGCCTTGAATTACTGAGATGGGTGTGTAGCTGATTTGAAAATGGAGGATGAACTATGAAGAAAATGAGAAAGGAGATACTATATGCTGGAACTAATGGATGTGGACATGCCACTTAGGATTGTTGTGAATTGTGATTGGTTGGCTGTGGAACATGTGAAATCTGACGCTGAAATCTGATAGGGCAGGTTTGCTTACGTGGCAGATCATGGTGCTGAGGTGGAATGAATATGGACTTGGTGTATTCGCTTAGCATAGGTTTGGATAACATGTCCTATCCATCTCTCCCATGTCTATTCTTCCCATCATCCATCATTTTTTGTGTGGTTATGTTCTCATCCGTGCAGCCGCCGTGGGGTCTGATGCAACGGTAAAATTGAACGTAAAACTGCTGATCTACTGGTCATTATTTTGACATTGGTTAGAGTTAAAAGCTTTCACGAAAAGCATGGTAGAGCAACCACAATCAATACAAATTTAGCTGCTAAAAGTTGCTCACACCTGTCCACACAGATTGGTCTGATCAAATGTTTTGTTCAACAAATTAATCACAGCACATAATTCAGTCATCAAATTATCCGAAATGGGGTTCATTTTAATTAAGCTTGGTCTGGGCCCAGTTGTTCATATGCTATGCTCGTGCCGTTCGACCATTATCCTAATTGAGGGGCTTAACAATCACAACTTGCCTGATGAAACCAGACAAGCACCGCTGTAGCTGCAAGTCATTGTGTTGCAGTGTCTGGATAACAAATATTAACTTTGGTTATGTGTAGTTGACATAAAAAAATAAAAAAGTTTCACAAACCCCATCAGATGAATGTAACTTCAGAGATCAGTAACCTAACATGATCAATACATACCCAAGAACAGTCGGTTTCCATAATTCACGCATTTGTACAGAATATAGCTAAAATACTGTACTTAAAAATTCTTCTTTGTTGCAAATTGTATATAACCAAGAAACTCATCAAACTTAGCTCATCTTCTCCACTTGTCAATCTCTCTTGAAGTTTCTCTGATCATCTTCTTGGTATTAAGGACAAACACATCAACAATAGCACCAATATCATCCCTGAAGGCGCAAAGAAAAACTCATTTAGAAATCAAGCCATAACATTACCGCCAAATGCATAGTATTAGATATATAATCTATCTCAAATTTACAGTTAAACAAAAGAATCTAGATAATAACACAAAGATAACTTTTTGCCTGATCAGTTAACTTCTTTAAAGTTGATAAAAGTAATCTATATAATAAAAAAAAGATACCCTCATTACTTTTTGCCACATCAGCGAACTTGTTCACCATTTAATACTAGTGACCATAATATAATCATATGTTAGTTTAATGTAGAATTTCATAACAAAAACTCAATAATGTCTAAAGTAGTTGCCAATCTCAATATGCTTGGAACCAGATAAAACTGGAGTATCATATAGAAGTCAGAAGTTAGTACGTGCCTACATGGATACTATGTACATACATAAACCACTTGAGGATTTTAGAATCACACCAAGAATTCTATATACTTAATAAATGATAAAAGTACGAACATATAAAAATCATAAATTTGCAAAAAATAAAAATAAAAACAAGAGTATGTGCACCAAATGGAAATACAAACAAGAAAACTTGAATCAAGTGAAAGAATTAATTAAAAATGGGAAAGTTGACAATAAAATAAAAGACTTGAAACATAAAAATAAAGTAAAGTGGTTTAGATATTCCAAATATATGTCATCTAAATTACAGCCCAGCTTCCATGCGTTTTGCTATTGCTTTATCTGCCTTTTGAATAGAAGAAATGGTTTGTGAAAGACGGTTATATGTATACTTACTGAGAAGGAAGATATCCTGGACCGTTAAACAGCTTCCCAACATTAGAGTATTTTCGGTTCTCATCATAAGCCACGCCCTTCCCAACACCATAGCCAAATCCTATACCGACCCCACATCCTGCACCAAGCCCAAATCCAAATTGCAGACCAGGAAATCCAGGACCAATGCCCACACCTGCAGAAAAACATTAACATTTCCAATCATAAGAGATATCCATCAAAGTGTCAAACATGATAGTAAAACAAAAATTTTATTAGCATCATATACCAAACGATCAATCAGCACTGCTGAATCCACTCAATACATTGAAACTTGACAACAGCCAAATTAGACAAGGGAGCAGCAGGAGAAGAATCCTCCCCTGATAATTGTTAACTGTCTCAGAAACCACTGATATAAAGATGCCTAACAAATTAACTCGATTCAAACAAAGACCTTATGAGGAGAAGGGTTTGGAAGTCAATAGGGTTAAAATTTAAGTATTAGAATAAGTCTTAACAGGAGGAAAAGCGTGCACACACGCGCATGCTCGTGCACACACATTAACATATTCGACTGAAGAGCAAAGTAGAAAATAAGAGAGAGATCAAAACATGTAAGAATAAGCAACTAGTTCACGTAGGCTAATTTGACTCAATCCTGAGGTTACATAATGCATAAAGTTATGTTGAGTTGCAAATGACGTGCCTAGCACAAAATCAACGAAATGACCAAAATGTAGCTGTAAAGGTCAGGTAGATCTAAGTTTTAGGTGAAATGGCAGTTAAACATTAAAATTTTGAGAAAAAACTATGGTCCATTGCTTTCAGCATTTAAAATGAGTGGATTTCACAACCTTCCTTGATATGGAAAAACCAACTACACCTAATCCTAATAATAGTTAGGCGCCTTCTTCTCATTTATACTCATAGTTTGAAAGAAATTGATCTGAAACCTGAACATAGTCAAAAATCCATTATACACAAAAGTCCAAATTTCAACATTTAGAGTCTCACAAGTATTCCAAATTAAAAATGTTCATCAGATTCCAAATGCATACATTTACTGTCCAATCTGAAATCCAAAACTAGCTTCCCAATTGAAATACTAAAAGAATTTTGAGATAATTGGAAAACTAGGATGGCTTGAAATGATGTATATAGTAGTTGGGGATTGGCCCTTAAAAGTAATGATATTTACAAGAAGCCGACACTAATCGTAGAAAGACATGCCATCATCACTACCAAATCTTCCACTAAGTGTTTCAAGAAGCAGAAGAAACCTCTTTGTTCTAAGACAAAATCTCCCCTTTCCAGTTCCTGGTCTATACTTCTCATACTTAGCTCTATTTTTGCACTATCACTATCAAACTTGTCTAAAATTACATAACAATATAACCAAAAAAAAAAAAATCAACAAATTGAGCCCAACCCCATCACAGGTATTGCATACAATTTCATAAAAACACAAGCAAAGCGACGAAATGAATTGGACCCAACAAGGGTTTAGCATAAAAACAAACAAAAAAGCTTGGGGTGAGTGGTTGTATACCTCCAACGACACCAACGCCCAAGCCGACGCCACAGCCAACGCCGGTGCCGAAAGCGGGACCTAGTTTGCCAAGATCCTTCATTCTGAGCTCAGGAAGCTTCCAGATTAAGCCCTTGTCTTCGTCGTCTCTTCTGGTGCCGTACCCGTCCATCTCTCTCGCTCTCTCAAACTTTTACAAGTAAAGCCAAAGCTACCGTTTATATTTTGGCATTTCGAACTCCGAGATTTCCTGCTTTTTAACTTGAAATACTATTACCGCCCAATCAGAATTTTCCAGCTTTACAATTATAATATTTTTATTTTTTAATTTGATATAAAATATATGTAGGGTGAATGTGAATAATCACATGAACATTAGCCCATGAAAAGTTGACAAGATTAAAACAGGTCCAAGGCCCACAATAACAATGGACCGACAAAGTTGTTGAGTTGGCTTGCTCAAGCAAGTAGCATTATCATTTATCTCCCAAGTAGCAAGTGCAAACTAAAACAATGAAGCTTGTTCTTCTTAATCTTCATATGTTGTAACAGTAACTACCTTCCCAGGAACACATGAATGGCAACCGCTAGTCTCACACTTTGTCACTCAAATTTTCCAGCCAAATGCTCCTATTCTTTTCTTTGCAAATCATATTTACTCAACTTGTTCTCCTCCAAAACCAAAACCAAAACCAACCAGTGTCTTCAAAAACGGACCTCACTCCCACTTCGTGTGTCTTCATCTGAAAGTGCTCATTTGGTCGTAGAGGATGACCTCCATGCTTTCTTACAGGTACCCTCTAGTTCTCAATTTCATTTCTTGAACTGGGTTTTGGATGGTTTTTGGTTTTTTTTAAGGTCTGCTTTGCATTTTATTCAATGTGTTTGTTTGCTCTGCTATTGCTTGAATGATATATGTATCTGCCTTGATTATAAACCAAATTATGTTGCTTTTCCATGTGTGACAGTGAGTGAATGCACTCTATTGTCAATTCTGAGAACAGTTTTGCTACTCAATTCAATTCGAGTCAGGCTTGAGATTCTATACTACATAAGTTTGGTTTGGCCTTGGAAGTTGAAACTTTTAAGATTCTATTCAAGTATTCTTTTTTGTTAATTAGATTATACTCTGGAGTTGATTTATTTGCTTACTGAATTCTACCAATATAAATGTTTATTTTCCTTTGGGCAGATTCTTCCGTGTGATTTGCGTGATAGACTGCTAAATGATTCTAAGAGAGGACAACTTTTAGAGGTGATAAATCTCAAAACTTTGAATTTTTTCTTTTTGTTCCTTTTGGGTCAAATATCTGCTGACAATTTATATTACATAGTTACGGTACTATACAGAAACAATCAAATAATTTTTTTCTTGGCATAGGATGATGGTTATGTACTCTATGTCTGATATAGGTGGTACTGGACCTGGGTCGGCTGCCTGAAGCACGCTATCAAGGTGAATTTGGTGGGAAGTACTTAAGAAGTAGCGAAGTAAGTTTATGATTTGAGTCGTTCAGTTGTATTTGCGTTTTTTAGTACTTAATTGACACAGTAAAGTCTTCATTGGATTTTATTTACTTATTTGAGATGCTTATTAGCTAGGTATCAATAGAAGAGTTAGGAGTATGCTCAAAATGCTGTTGGGGAATTTGGAGGGGACAACAGAGCTGGCATCGAGGGTACCTTGCACAGAATATCTGCAATAAGGAGTCGGAAAGGGTCGATTGTTGGTTTAACATGCCGAGTTGGCAGGGCAGTCAGTGGTCATGTTGACATGGTTTATGATCTGCTTCAGTATGGGCAAAGCATCTTGTTTGTTGGAAGGTAAAGTTTACTATTTACACTATATTACTGTTTGATTCCAACATGGTATCATGTCATACAGTCTAAATTGGAAGCAATTGTGTGAAAATTATATAACATTCTAGTTATTCAATTAAGTCTTACATGGATTTGGAAGAAGTACTTTTCTGTTTGTAAGGAATGCATAATGTTTCCATTCTGCATATGTTTGACATGATGATTAAACCTGCAAGAATTATGTAACAATCTTTTGTTATTTTTCATAGTACAATGTTTGTGTCTCTGTAAGGATTGTGATTTGATAAAATTTCGGAAAGGAAAAACGTTGAATATTGCGAGTGTCGCATCTTTCTTTGATCTGGAAGACTGCAGCATATTTTGACTCTCAATCTCCAACTAGAATGTCCTGTTTCATTCGATAAATGGCATTATTTTTGACAACTTATATTTTTTCTCTTTGTGAAGACCTGGGGTTGGCAAGACTACTGTTATGCGAGAGATTGCCCGTGTCTTGTCAGATGAATTTCATAAAAGAGTGGTGGGTGAAGTTCTCCAGTACTGTATTTTCTCCTTCACTCCCACCCTCCTATCTCAGTTATCAGTAGCAGTGCGTTGACAAATATTTTGACCAATCATTACAGGTGATTGTTGATACAAGCAATGAAATAGGAGGGGATGGGGATATTCCACATGCAGCAATAGGAAGTGCACGAAGAATGCAGGTTCCAGAGCCATCCTTGCAACACAAAGTCATGATTGAGGCTGTAGAAAATCACATGCCTGAAGTGATCATTGTTGATGAGATTGGCACTGAAGCTGAAGCTCTTGCTTGTCGATCCATTGCTGAGAGAGGAGTCATGCTTATTGGTACTGCTCATGGAGAGTGGCTTGACAATATAATAAAGAATCCAACGCTCTCTGACCTGGTGTGTTCTATTCTTTATAACTAGTTTCTCTATATCCTTGTCGAAATATCTTTCATTATCTTGAATTTCGACTCGAGCAACTTAGACCGGGCCATTAACTCACTTCGTTGTCATGTCTCACATAATTGAATCCTGTTTTTATTTTCTTTTTGCTTTGCTTCCTATATAAGTGAAATGTTACGATGTCTCTACTTAAACAGACAAAGGCGATCTATTTCTTTTTTCCTTCTGTATTTGTGATTTTCTTTGACTGGTTGCATTTATATGTAATTGTACATGTCCTTGCACTACTATTCAATAAAGTTTTGCTATATAGTCTCATTCCATATTTAGTTTTTAGTCTCTTTGCACCGCAGCTGTTGAACTCAACAAAGCCTAAATTATAATGTTTGGATTGAATGACTAGAAAGATGATATGTTTCCATATCTTTGTGCTCAGTTTGTGAGTCTGCTGATTCTCTAGTCATCCAGAAATTATAACTGTATAAATAATTGAAACTCAATATAAATCATGTTAAATGTGGCAGGACAAACTCTTAGTGAATGAGATGTCCTCGTCCATGTTCTTGCACATCAAAATCTAGTTTCAGTTTATTCATCTCTAATATTTATCACAACCTGCCATGGTCGAATTATCAACATTAAGACATTTGTGATTGTGCAGTTCTTTTGTTACATATTACATGCAACTGAATGATTCACTGACCTGACCCACCAGTTTACTACTTGATCTAGAACTCATGCAAAAGTTGAAATATGTTTTGAGTTGTATTTAATCGATCAAAGATTGAAATAACAAGTCTCTTATAGGCTTGGTAACTATAATGTGTTTATTTAATAATGTCCGGATAAAAGTAACATTTTCCTGTTTCTCATTTTCAGATTGGAGGAGTAGAAACCGTTACTCTAGGAGACGAAGAAGCTCGAGCTAGAAGGTGTCAGAAAAGCATTCTTGAAAGGAAAGCTCCTCCAACCTTTTATTTCTTGATTGAGATGAGAGAAAGGCATTATTGGGTAACACATAAGGTATTACAACTGGCTTCAATTTCTTATATTTTTATAAAAGTCGGATGGTAATATTTCCTTGATTTTTCGTCTCGTCATGTAGACAGAGAAGAGTGTGGATATGTTGCTTCGTGGACAGAACCCATCGGTTGAGGTAATTCTTCCTCTAGTCATGTGCTTTTAAAATTTAGGAGATTTGATCACAGGCATTTGTAGATTGTAAGCAAAATTACCTCTTGCTTTGGTAAAATATGATTTGTCTACTCTGCAACAGATTTAAGCACATCACAAGCTTTCTTCATACTTGTTTTATTAAAAATTAAACATTGGTGTGCAAATATGTCATTATTCTGTTCACCTCTATTTGCTCTTCAAGCTGATCATTAACCACTTATCTGAACCATAAAACTATGGTTTTGCAGATCAGAAAACGCGATGATCGTTTCAACGTTGTAATAGAAAGATGGAAGACCTATGATAGAAATGAAATATAATTTTACATATACTTTTTGTAACTTTTGATAATTCATTGCTGATAACAATGTATAGGTAGCACACACCAGAGCAGGGAGGGGTTTGGTTTACAAGTTCATATACATTCAAGGCTTTCTTATATTAAAGTTCATGTTAATCACTAAATTAATTGGGAGTGGTTATGGTTATCACAAATTTTTTATTTATTTATTTATTTTTAAATCAGAAATAACATTTTTGATTGTGTATTTTGTTTCTTTAAAGTAATGTGTTTATTGCAGTTGACAATGAAATTTTATATTTTGCTGCTAAAATCATTTTATTATTATTATTATTATTATTATTATTATTATTATATTTTTGTAGTAACTGGATTCTCAAACAATAGCTACTAGATTACTAATAACAATAAGATACTTAATTGCAATTTGTTCATAAAATAAATGCAATAGTTGTTCTCTATAGCTATGCATGGATAGTGATGTGCATGCTATACCACTAATTAGTGCTAATATAACCACACACACTACAAAACATGAGCAGGCCTCCAACATTTGTGGTTGGCCGGCGTATATATATGTCTTTGCAACTTGCATCATGTGTTCATGTTTGTACTTAAATATTAATAAAATATTTTGGTGCGGGCCTCCGTTACATTATTTTTATTTTGATTATTGAAATCTTAGCTTTGGATGTGATCTGAAAACTCTAATTAATTCAGACATCTATGCACTTGATAATTTACAAACTAAATGTTATATACACTACAAGTCTCTCTTTGGCTTCAAAAACTAATCTTCTTTATTCTCATGCAAGTAATGGTTTTGTCATGTTCCAAATTTTCTATGCTGAGATCTTCAAAAGAAGAGAGAAGATATATATAAGTCATGAGAAGGGAGGGTATTTTGGTTATTTTAGGGGATGAAGTTGATAAGTGGAAGTGGACAAAAATAGAAAATCAATAATTATGTAAGGAGATTTTCTTATATAAATCTTGTAATATAAAATAATGGCCGGCCACGTATTTGCATATTATTGATCCTTCTCTTTGTCTTCAACGTTACATTTGATTCTTCACTTATTTTTTCCTTCATATTAAAACCACCTTCAAACTTATATCAATCATCATCATCTTATCATCAGACTTTGAAAAACATGGTGTTGAATTGCATCAAAAACCCATTTCTTCTATCAATCTTCATCATATTATCGTTATTTATTGTTAGTCCATCTCTATGTGCACCCACTCATGATGATGTGATCTCTTGTTTGACACATAGCAATATCAATAACTTCACAACATTTCCCATCACACAAAATGATGATACCACAGCTAATAATTATTTTAAGCTGCTCGAGTTTTCCATTCAAAACCTTCGTTTTGCAGAGCCAAAAGTGCCCAAACCAATAGCCATTATCTTGCCAGAGAGCGTGGAGCAGATTAAAAGCAGTGTGTTGTGTTGTACAAAATTTCCAGTGGAAATAAGAGTGAGGTGTGGTGGACACAGCTATGAAGGGACTTCGTCAGTGGCAAGTGATGGAGCTCCCTTTGTGATCATTGATATGATAAACATGAACCGGGTTGTGGTGGATGCCGAATCCGAAACGGCTTGGGTTGAAGGTGGTGCAATCTCTTGGTGAGACTTATTATTCCATTGCTGAGTCAAGTAGCGTTCATGGTTTCTCAGCCGGGTCATGCCCAACTGTAGGGGTTGGCGGCCACATTGGCGGGGGCTGGTTTCGGGTTGTTGTCTAGAAAATATGGAATTGCAGCTGATAATGTGGTGGATGCTCTTCTTATTGATGCAAATGGAAGGTTATTAGATAGAGAAGGCATGGGAGAGGAAGTGTTTTGGGCAATTAGAGGTGGTGGTGGAGGTGTTTGGGGCATTGTTTATGCTTGGAAACTAAAGTTATTAAATGTACCCAGAACTGTAACCTGTTTCATTGCGTCTAGGCCAGGCACAAAACACCAAGTGGCCAAGTTAGTGCACAAGTGGCAGTATATTGCACCAAACTTAGTTGATGATTTCTATTTGTCTTGTTTTGTTGGTGCTGGTCTGCCTGAAACTAAAACTATTGGAATCTCATCTACATTTAAAGGGTTTTATCTGGGTCCAAGACATGAAGCTGTGTCCATTCTAAACCAGGCTTTTCCTGAGCTGAGCATTTCTGTGGAAGATTGCAATGAAATGAGTTGGATTGAATCAGTGCTCTTCTTTTCTGGTCTAAGTAATGGAAGCTCCTATTTCTGACCTGAAAAATAGGATACTTGCAAGACAAGAACTACTTCAAAGGGAAATCAGATTATGTCAGAACACCAATCTCTTTCCCAGGGATCAAGGCTGCTTTGGACATACTTGAAAAAGAACCGAAAGGGTATGTGATTTTTGACCCTTATGGTGGGGTCATGAGCAAAATAAGCAGCGAGTCCACTCCATTTCCTCACAGAAAAAGCAGTCTCTTCTCAATCCAGTACATGGTGGCTTGGTATGAGAAGACAATGAGAAAAGTGATGGATACATAAAATGGATAAGAGGGTTGTACAAAGCAATGGCACCATTTGTTTCATGGGGTCCAAGAGCTGCTTATATCAATTACATGGACCTTGATCTAGGAGTCATGGAGTTGATCAACACCAGGAGTGGTGTTCCATCAGAAGATGTTGTTGAGATTGCTAGGTGTTGGGGTGAAAAGTACTTCTTGGAAAACTATGATAGGATTGGTTAGAGCCAAAACCCTCATCGATCCATACAACGTTTTCAGTCATCAACAAGGAATTTTTCCCATTTCATCACCATCATCATCTGCGGCTCTCGAAGCCAATTAAGAGTTCCCTATATTGAGAGATCATGAAAAACTATGTGTGTAATATTGTGCATTTACTTTTAAATTATGTGGACTGCATACATGCTTTAATTGAGCATCCATTACTGAAACAAGTAAAACACGTAAACAAGTAAAATACGTAATCAATTTTCTGTTGATAGATTAATAATGTATCATAAGACATAGACTTGTCAAGATTCCAGTACTATTTGAATTGAAATATCGTTACGTACTTTATCAGTGGTCCCCCTAGATTATTTGGCTTCTTCTATTCACCATGAAATACTGATTTATAATATGATTAAAGGTGATACATCAAAGGTAGGTGTAGGTAGCTCTCTTGAATTTGTTTGTTGTGATTATATATATATATATATATGATTATGTGCATCCACATGAAATGAGGGAAGCCATGCATATTATAAAAAGAGAGAAAATGGGGGAGAAATGTGCAGTGCATGAAGAAAATTAGCATCTTGAGGATTTTCCATATATGATGAATATATGAGAATTCTTTCAGTAAATAAAAGTGTTGGTAGTGGGGAACTATTTGCAGCAAGAGAAGCTCTTTATCAAATTTCTCGACTTGGCCTTTCAGTTGATTTGCTACAATGTGATACATAACATGCTTATTGAGGATATTTGCATAGATCTTATCAGTTTTGTTCTCAAATGGTAATACAATAATTGCTTTTGGCAAAGTTAGCTTCATATTTGCCTTGTCTTTATCTCTGATCTTTTAATCGCATATTATTCTTAATCAAGATTGGAGTCTTCTTGTCCAATTTCAAAAGAGAAAAGTTATATATATATATATATATATATATTAGGATTGATACTAATTGGGTCAGAGATCTGTTGACTTATCGAGATTAATTAACAACTATAAGAGCGCGGTTTGGAAATTAACTCCTACTATAAGGGAGAGATCTTTCTATACAATTTTTTTTATTAAGAAAATTTCTACTTTTGGCCTTTAATTAATGGGGTCTTACACATTTACCACTTTTCAATAACTTTTATGTTTTCAATCAACTTTTGCCATAAACTCACAAAAATACCCTTATCAATTGATAAACCCAACACAATTCTCCTCCATGCTCTTATCACTTTATCTATGTTTCTCTCTTTTCTTCACTAAACTCTCTCTATTTTTCTACAATAAGATAATCTAATTGGTGCGAATTTCGTCAGTTCAAGTTTTTCCTTCAGCAAACTCTTTTCTCTATCAAACTCTAATCGGTGCGTTTTTTATCGATCCGAGTTTTTCCTCCATCAAACTCTAATCGGTGGTTTGTAAGAAATTAATTTTACATGTTATTTCTTACACGCTAATCTGTACGCTAGTGAAAGAAAAAAAAAATCATTTGTATACTTTGTTTTTAGTGTGCAAAATTAATTTGTAACTTGTATAACCAGTTAAAAATATATTGAATAATCATTGGTTTATATATATCTTGCATGTAAAATTGATTGTGTATAAATTAGCGTGTAAAACTGATGTACAAATTAGCTGTATAATTGATTGTTTATAAACTAGCATGTAAAATTGTTGATTTACAAACTAGCGTGCAAAATTGGTTGTATACAATTATTTATTTACAAACTAGCATGTAAAATTATTGTTGTACAAATCAGCGTGTAAAATTGATTCAAAAAAGTTTGATGGAGACAAAACTTGGACTAACGAAAACATGTAACACCAATTAAATTATCTTGTTGTAGAAAAAAAAAAAAGAGTTTAGGGAAGAATAGGGAGAAACGTGAAGAGCTAAAAAAAAACAGAGAGAGAAACGAAATGTGATTTTGAAAAGAGATAAAGTGATAAGAGGAGAGATGAAAGAGGTTGAATTGTATTGTCAACTAAGTCATACAAGTTATCCACGTGGCCGTAGGGTATTTTTGTCCAAAAGGTGTAAATTTGACAAAAATAATCAACTTATTAAAAATAGCTAAATATGATACATACCCCTAATTTAAGGCTATTTATGAATTTATCATTTGTTTTTTTCGTTGACAATGGTAAAATTTAAACTCTATCACTTAGGTGAAGGAAAATTGTACTATTCACTTGATATATGGAGATGTGAAAAAAAAAAAAGGTTATACCATTATTTGTAATTGAATTTTATTTCGTTTATTAAAATATGACACAAGTTGGGTTGAGATCCGATGAGACTTGACGATATTAGTCTTCAAGTACAGTCCAAACAATAATTTTTATAATATGCCCCTCACATTTTATGAATAAAAAGTAGGACTTTAAACTTTATCACAAATGTACAACCACACACATATATATATATATATATATATATATATATATATAATTGAATTTTATTTTGTAAAAGGGTTACAAACAATTTGGATAGATTACATAACCGCGCGTCCACTCATAACTCAAGTGGTTAGTGTATCTTACTCATCCATATAAGCGTTGAGATTTAAATCTCATCATGTGCATAAAGTCTTCTCTCCGTATTATGTATAAAATTAATAATATAACTACATATTAGTATATAAAATTTTAAAGAGATCTTTTTTTATATACCACATTTTGGGGAGCCTTTTGTGAGATTAGCATCACTTTCATAAATTTTGGAGAAATATCATCAATTTAGGCGGAAAACCCATTATATCATTTATTAAATCAATTTGCTTTTTTTCTTTTCAGTAGTTCACGAAAGAAGAAATAGTCCGCGTAGTGAATTAGATTATAGCAACGTGAACTCAATCATTTCACTGTGATCTAATTCACGTTATCGTAATCTAATTCACTTTCAAAACACACAGTTACAACAATTCATTTTCCTAAGCAACAAGCCACACATAATGCAACTCGATTACTTCACCGTCATCATCCTCACTGCAGTTACTAATGCTATCGTCTTCATCGGCACTGTCCTCATTGGCAGCGCCAGCTTTGTTTCTTCTTTTCTCTCTCTTCTCTTTTTTTCCTTTCTTTTCTCTTATTTTCTCTTTTTCTTTTATTTTATCTTAGGATGAAAAAAGTATTTTTATCCCATATAACTTTTTGGTGCTATTTCAACTAAAATTAGCGGTGTTAGAGACACAAAAAAAACGATGTAATAAGTGTCATTTCACACAATTTTCTTAATTATAAAATCTTATTTAATTTCACTATCGTAATATTTAATCTATTTTTTCTTCCAAATAAACACATAATGTACACGAATTAAGTCTAATCAAATGACATAATTTCGAGAAATTTCTCCTCGTAAGAAAAGCCACAAGTTCAAATGTGAAGAGATGAGGCATGAGTGGCTCAAAATTTTTATATTTCCGGACCATTTTATAACTCAAAAGTGAATTATATCATATTATATTTATATGAATTGGTAAAATATAAATAAAAATGTACACAAACAATAAAGAAGCTGTGTTTTCTAACAAAAATTGCAGTGGCATGTATGAGCAGTAGGTCTACTAGTAGTATATTACTGTATAACCCCAGAACCAAAAGCTCTACTTTGACTTCATCAACTCGCGGCAGCTTCTCAACAAGAAGAAGAGTGGTAGTTAGAGCAGAGACAATGTCTACTACTATTGACAAGTTGGGTATCAAGATCGAGAGGAACCCTGCTGAGTCTACTCTCACCCAGCTCGGTGTTCGAAAATGGCCCAAGTATTTCCATTCTCTCTCACTGTTTTTTTTCTTTGAGTGGATTTTACTGTGATGGATTATATTTGTTGCTGTCGAACAAGTTGCTAACTTTTTGTGTAATTTTTCATGGGGTTGTGCTGTTATGTAAATTTGCGTGATTTGTTGTTGTGTTTGGATGCTGAGAGGAAAAGACTACTGAAATCGATTGAAATTTCATTTTTGAGCCATGGTTGACTCGATGGTCGAGTCTGAGACATAAAATCAAAACTTGGAACTCTGTAAAAATTTCATTGTGTGCCTTGACTACATATTTTGAAACTTCAATTGCTTCAATCACTTGCGTCCGTGTTTCACATGTATACAAGTGTTGTGTTTTGTGAGCATCTTATCGGTACTTCTGTAATTGGTAGCTGATGGGGAATTGTATATGTATTCTTGATGCAACTAGACCTATTTGTGACAGTTTTAATGTGGTTGATGTTGTTCATTGTGATTGGACAGATCGGTATTAAATAAAGGCATTAAAATGTATTAAATTTATCCTTTTATAAAAGTTTGATTGTTCTTGTCAACATTTATATTTATTTTTTTAGATAATAATGTCCTTATACGATCCCTCTGAATTTCAATTAATTTTTTTTTCCACTTTTTCAAGTGTGGGACGTTAATGTTTGATTGAATTTCAAGAAAAATATAAAATTTACCTATTTTTTGATGGGTATGTAGTCATTGAAATTTTGGAAAATGAAATCTCTCTGGTTCTTTTTTTTTTTCCCTTCTGGTCCCTGATTTCTGTTTAGGGTTTTATTTGATTGATAAGAAAATGTGAGTAAATTCATATGACAAAATGTGAAAATTTGTGGGCTTTCTGTAAATGAAAAGAAGCAATTGTATGACATTTTCTAGAAAATAAATAACATTCAACTTACCTGAGGTTTGTTGAATTACACTCGGAATCAAAGTTTACAGATATTCATACTGAATTCCCCTGACATTAAGTTTGACCATTAAAGTAGGATCGAGCCTCCCCTAATTCGCAATCTATGGTAAATCAACCATAGAGCTCTCGTTTTTTCTTCTTCTAATTTTCCTTAACAGTCAATCTTACTTTTAAATGGTCAACTTAATATTTGGGGAGTTTAGTATCAATTTTTGCAAACTTTAATTCCAAGTGTAATTCAACGAACTCCAGATAAGTTCAGTGTTATTTGTTCTTTTATATGCTGAGTTCTTCAAAAGAAGAGAGAAGATATATAAGTCATGACAAGTGAGGGTATTTTGGTTATTTTAGGGGATGAAGTGGTTAACAATAGAATGTTTTCTGGAAATCAATAATTATGTAAGGAATTTTCTTATATGTATAAATCTTGTAATATAAAATAATGGCCGGCCACGTATTTGCATATTATTGATCCTTCTCTTTGTCTTCATTGTTACATTTGATTCTTCACTCTTTTTTTTTTCTTCATTTAAAACCACCTTCAAACTTGTCTCAATCATCATCATCATCATCACCATCATCTTATCAGACTTTGAAAACATGGTGTTGAATTGCATCAAAAACCCATTTCTTCTATCAATCTTCATCATATTATCGTTATTTATTGTTAATCCATCTCTATGTGCACCCACTGATGATGTGATCTCTTGTTTGACACATAGCAATATCAATAACTACACAACATTTCCCAACACAGAAAATGATGATTCCAGTACAGCTAATAATTATTTTAAGTTGCTCAACTTTTCCATTCAAAACCTTCGTTTTGCAGAGCCAGAAGTGCCCAAACCAATAGCCGTTATCTTGCCAGAGAGCGTGGAGCAGATCAAAAGCAGTGTGTTGTGTTGTAGAAAAATTCCAGTGGAAATCAGAGTGAGGTGTGGTGGACACAGCTATGAAGGCACTTCGTCAGTGGCAAGTGATGGAGCTCCCTTTGTGATCATTGATATGATGAACATGAACCGAGTTGTGGTGAATTCCGAATCCGAAACGGCTTGGGTTGAAGGTGGTGCAACTCTTGGTGAGACTTATTATTCCATTGCTGAGTCAAGTAGTGTTCATGGGTTTTCCGCCGGATCATGCCCAACTGTAGGGGTTGGTGGCCACATTGGCGGGGGCGGTTTCGGGTTGTTGTCTAGAAAATATGGACTTGCGGCTGATAATGTGGTGGATGCTCTTCTTATTGATGCAAATGGAAGGTTATTAGATAGAGAAGGCATGGGAGAGGAAGTGTTTTGGGCAATTAGAGGTGGTGGTGGAGGTGTTTGGGGCATTGTTTATGCTTGGAAAATAAAGTTATTAAATGTACCAAGAATTGTAACCAGTTTCATTGTGTCTAGGCCAGGCACAAAACACCAAGTGGCCAAGTTAGTGCACAAGTGGCAGTATATCGCACCAAACTTAGTTGATGATTTCTATTTGTCTTGTTTTGTTGGTGCTGGTCTGCCTGAAGCTAAAATTATTGGAATCTCATCTACATTTAAAGGGTTTTATCTGGGTCCAAGACATGAAGCTGTGTCCATTCTAAACCAGACTTTTCCTGAGTTGGACATTTCTATGGAAGATTGCAATGAAATGAGTTGGATTGAATCAGTCCACTTCTTTTCTGGTCTAAGTAATGGAAGCTCCATTTCTGACCTTAAAAATAGGTACAAGCAAGACAAGAAGTACTTCAAAGCGAAATCAGATTTTGTCAGAACACCAATTTCTTTCAAAGGGATCAAGGCTGCTTTGGACATACTTGAAAAAGAACCAAAAGGGCATGTGACTTTTGACCCTTATGGTGGGGTCATGAGCAAAATAAGCAGTGAGTCCACTCCATTTCCTCACAGAAAAAGCAACATCTTCTCAATCCAGTACATGGTGACTTGGTATGAAGAAGACAATGAGGAAAGTGATGGATACATAAAATGGATGAGAGGGTTGTACAAAGCAATGGCACCATTTGTTTCATGGGGTCCAAGAGCTGCTTATATCAATTTCATGGACCTTGATCTCGGAGTCATGGAGTTGATCAACACTAGTAGTACTGGTGTTCTATCAAAAGATGTTGTTGAGATTGCTAGGCGTTGGGGTGAAAAGTACTTCTTGGAAAACTATGATAGGTTGGTTAGAGCCAAAACACTCATCGATCCATACAACATTTTCAGTCATCAACAAGGAATTTTTCCCATTTCATCATCATCATCATCTGTGGCTCTCGAAGCCCAGAGTTCCCTCTCTCTGCTCTCTGGTTTGTCTCTCCACCATCATCTCATGTTTTGGGGTTTCTTCTTGGCTATATGTTTTGTTTTGGTATGTGATATGATAGGAAAAATGTAGATTGTGGAGCTTTGGTTAATGATTTTCAAGAGTAGGAACCTAATGGGATAAGGAAGAATCTAATACTCTATATGAACCATGCAGTCATCAAGATTGTGTGGATTGAATTAATGGAAATATACCCAGGCATCTTGATTTTTCAATTGGGTGTGTGGTTTCTAGTCTCTGTTTTTCTTTTTGTACATGCATTTACTTTTCTCAACACTGTATCATAATCTTCTTTTTCATTACTCTTTGGAATTTATACTCTGGGTTGCTATACTAAACTATAGATTCAGTTCACACCAGACTCTTGTGAGATATCTAAGGCTGTTTATGTTAGAAAGGATCTCGTTCTTCTTCCATTTGTATCAATTTACTGCTATATAGAAATCTAATTGTGAGCTCTTTATACTTGTACCTTTTCACAGTCTATGCAGAATTTTCGGCACCGTGCTGGCACTAAACAGCCCTGTTTAGTCAGCCACTTCCTCACGCACACTCACTAGTACGCGTGCTAGTGTAGTCCACGCCTCCGCGCTGCGCACAATACTGCGCACACAAGCACTGCTCAGCCACACTGCTGCGTAAGCCGCACACAACAGCACACACGCTGGCCCCCAACGTGCTGTAATTCTCGCCCAACGCCGCACACACTGCTGCACACTCTGGCACACACACACGCACACAGAATGTAGGAACAAGAACAACACACAAGCCTTTACGGGAGACCTCTCCCAACCTAAGTCACTCTTATTAGCAAATTAGGAACACTGAATACACAATGCTTGCAGGATCACCACACTCTCTCTGGTGTCTCTGCCTAAGAATATCTATCACTATATTCATTTACATTGGCAATTGACAGCCCCCACTGCCCACAGCCTGGCTAACACCTGTCAGCCATTCTCCTGATTTCCCGGGCATGCTGGCACCACTCAGCATGCAACAGCTCACCAGACCAAGCTCGCTGGAACCAAGGCATCACTCTGCCCCCGCATGCGCCCGCAACTGCCTCGCAGCTGCTGCCTCGCGCTTGCTGCTTGTCCCTGCATGCGCCCGCAACTGCCTTGCAGTTGCTGCCTCGCGCTTGCTGCCTGCCTTTGCTGCATGTCCATGCATGCGCCCGCAACTGCCTCGCGCCTGCTGCCTCGCATTTGCTGCCTGTCCTTGCATGCTCCAACATGTGCGAACACACACATCCCTGCACACATGTGCGCCGCACTTGTGTGCCACAGCCCACTGTTGCCTAAGTCAAGGCCACATGCTGCATCCATCTGGCACCGTGCCATTATGCCACAAGAACATGCCACCTAACATGCTTTGTGTTTGCTTGGCGCCACCTCACCAAGCCATGGTCCATGCTGGTGCCACCCCACCAGGCCATGGTCCATACCCCCAAAATAGGGGTGTCACAAACCTCCCCCGCTTGAGATAGCCGACGTCCTCGTCGGGAGGTTCTCCAAATACCTCTGTATTTGATCTTCAAACTGCCACAAAGTAGCCCCACGCTCCCATGTAGCATCCGCCTCATCCTCTCCTTTCCACTGTACCAGATAATCTGTTCTCCGGTTCAGCTTGCTTTCCCCCACACTTCGGTGATTCAAAATTTTTGCAACTTGTTTTTCAAATTCTTTTCGAATCACTGGAGGTGCCCGTTTCTGTTGAACCCTACTAGATTCTGCCTCATCCTCATAAAAAGGCTTCAGAAAACTCACATGAAAGGTTGGATGGATCTTCAACCTGTCAGGTAATGCCAGCTTGTAAGCGACACTGCCCACCCGCTTCTTAACCACAATCGGCCCATCATACCTCTGTATTAGTCCCTTGTGATACCTGCGGTCGGTGATTTTCTTCCATATCTGTGGAGTGAGCTTCAACAGAACTTTGTCGCCCACATTGAACTCTAATGGTCGACGATGTTTGTCAGCATATTTCTTCATCCGCCTAGCTGCCTTGGCCAAACTCTCGATGGCACACTCAATCAGCTCTGTTTTGTCTCGTGCGAACCTGTATGCTGCTGGACACAAACCTTGGTCCTTCTGTTGAGCCACTTCCAATGGAGTAAGGGGCTGAAATCCCATGCACAATTCTGCTGGACTCATCCATGTTGCTGATGATTTGTGCAAGTTGTAGCAAAACTGTGCCACATCAAGCAACTCTACCCAATTCCTCTGACTTGCAGTCACATAATGCCTCAAGTACTCCTCCAAGAGCGCATTAATTCTCTCTGTTTGCCCATCCGTCTGTGGATGGTTCGCTGTGGAAAACTTCAACTCAGACCCCATCAATTTGAAGAGGTAGGTCCAAAACTTGCCTGTGAACCGAGCATCCCTGTCACTCACAATATCTCCTGGCACCCCAAACCACTTCACAACATTTTTGAAGAACAGCTCCGCTGCTTTGTCCGCTGGGCATGCATGAGGAGCAGGAATAAATACTGCATACTTCGAAAATCTATCCACCACCTACTAGGATAGATCTTGCCCCATCAATCGCTGGAAACCCTACAATGAAATCCATAGAGATAGACACCCATGGTTTCTTCGGTATAGGCAAAGGCTGCAGCAACCCGGCTTGCTCCCTTCTTTCGGTTTTGTCAAGTTGACAAACCAAACAAGTTTTCACATAGGCCTCAACATCTTCACACAGTTTCGGCCAGTAGTAGCTTCTTGACAACAAAGCCACCATCCTTTCCACACCTGGATGCCCCGCCCATTGCGGGTCATGTGTCTCCTTCAATATTTCCTGTTTTAATCCCCCACCATTAGGGACATATAATCTGCTGCCTTTGGCATACAACAGATTGTCTTCCACCCAATATCTTCGAACTAGCCCATCCAACACCTCCTGCCTCAGTTTGGTGTAGGACACATCTGCTTCTGCTTGTTGCTTCAAGCGCTCCAGGAAAGTAACCTGCAATGCAGATAAGGCATTAACGTACCCCTGCACTTCTTTCCTGCTCAAAGCATCAGCCACCTGATTCTCACGGCCAGGTCGATGTACCCAAACAAAGTCGAACTCTGCCAAGTACTCCTGCCACCGCGCCTGCTTAGGAGTGAGCTTTTTCTGTGTCTTGAAATAGGTATTTGCTACATTGTCAGTCACCACTGTAAATTTGGTGCCCAACAAGTAATGTCTCCATGTATCAAGACAATGAATAACTGCTGCCATCTCCTTCTCGTGAGCAGAATATCTCTGTTCGACATCCTTCAACTTTCTACTTTCAAATGCCACCGGGTGCCCCTCTTGAACAAGAACTCCCCCTAGAGCTCTGTCTGATGCATCCGTATGCACTTCAAAAGGCTTCTCAAAGTCAGGAAGACTTAACACAGGTTCCGAAGACACTGCCAACTTCAGTTTCTCAAAGGCTGTTTGACATGCATCTGACCACACCCATTTGCAGTCTTTTCTCAACAGATCAGTCAACACACTCACCCTTTTTGAATACCCCTCAATGAAACGTCGGTAATAGTTGGCTAGGCCTAAAAATGACCTCAAATCGGTAATCCTCGTAGGAGAAGGCCAGTCTAGAATGGCTCTAATCTTCCTCTCATCCATCCTAATTTTCCCCTTACTGACCCAATGCCCCAAGAACATCACTTCCTGGCGACAAAACTCACACTTCTCCTTTTTAACATAAAGCTTGTGTTCCCTAAGTTTGGAAAACACTCGCCTCAAATGAACCACATGTTCAGCCAAAGAATTACTATAAATGACTATGTCATCTAAGTACACAACTACAAACTTGTCTAGGAACTCATAGACTGTGAAAGAAGGAGAAGCTCAATGCTTTGATGAACCAGGATGTTAGCGATTCAGATTGTGCTGGACCCTCTCGGGTAAATCCCTTACAACTGTTGAACACCATTTCAGCAGAGATGCAATCGAGTGGTTGCAAGGGCTTGATATATGTGACTGCACAAGTCAATGGTAGGGATGTTCGGGCTATGTTGGACACGGGTGCGACCAACAACTTTGTGGCTCGGCGAGAGGCAGACAGGTTAGGGTTGAATCTGTTGGGCAGCACGAGTCAGATCAAGGCAGTGAACTCTGGTGCTATGCCTGTGCACGGTGTGGCAGAAGTAACATTGACCTTGGGATCGTGGCAGGAAAACTGTAGTATGATGGTGGTGACCTTGGATGATTTTGATTTGATTCTTGGCATCGAGTTCTTCGTGAAGGCCAAGGTAACATTGATGCCTTATCTTCGAGGTATCTTTATAGGAGATGAGAAAACTCCTTGTTTTGTACAAACTGAGAGGAGCGGAGCTAGAGACAGCAAGAAGGGTAAAGGGGTAGAAATCTCTGCCAAGCAGCTTGAGAAGGGCTTAAAGAGGGGGCAAACTACCTATGTAGCAGCACTGGTGCAGATCAAACCAGATGTTGGGGTCATAGTGCCTGATGTGGTGGCTGAGGTGTTGGATGATTTTGCCAATGTGATGCCGGCAGAACTTCCGAAGGAACTTCCACCTAGGAGGACCAGTGACCATAGGATAGAGCTGGAGCCTGGGGTGAAACCACCAGCCAGGGCCCCTTACCGAATGGCACCGTGTGAATTGGCAGAATTGCGAAGGCAGTTAGATGAACTGTTGGAGGCAGGTCTAGTGCAGCCTTCGAAGGCGCCCTATGGTGCTCCTGTGCTGTTTCAGAAAAAGCACGATGGATCAATGCGGATGTGTGTGGATTACAGGGCATTGAATAAGGTGACCATTAAGAACAAGTATCCAGTGCCACATGCAGCGGACTTGTTTGACCGGCTGTCGAGGGCTTCGTATTTCACCAAGCTTGACTTGCGGTCCGGATACTGGCAGGTTAGAGTTGCTGAGGGTGATGAAGCAAAGACCGCTTGTGTGACAAGGTATGGGTCGTTTGAGTTTCTGGTTATGCCTTTCGGGTTAACAAATGCTCCTGCCACATTTTGCAATTTGATGAATGATGTGCTGTATGAGTTCCTAGACAAGTTTGTAGTTGTGTACTTAGATGACATAGTCATTTATAGTAATTCTTTGGCTGAACATGTGGTTCATTTGAGGCGAGTGTTTTCCAAACTTAGGGAACACAAGCTTTATGTTAAAAAGGAGAAGTGTGAGTTTTGTCGCCAGGAAGTGATGTTCTTGGGGCATTGGGTCAGTAAGGGGAAAATTAGGATGGATGAGAGGAAGATTAGAGCCATTCTAGACTGGCCTTCTCCTACGAGGATTACCGATTTGAGGTCATTTTTAGGCCTAGCCAACTATTACCGACGTTTCATTGAGGGGTATTCAAAAAGGGTGAGTGTGTTGACTGATCTGTTGAGAAAAGACTGCAAATGGGTGTGGTCAGATGCATGTCAAACAGCCTTTGAGAAACTGAAGTTGGCAGTGTCTTCGGAACCTGTGTTAAGTCTTCCTGACTTTGAGAAGCCTTTTGAAGTGCATACGGATGCATCAGACAGAGCTCTAGGGGGAGTTCTTGTTCAAGAGGGGCACCCGGTGGCATTTGAAAGTAGAAAGTTGAAGGATGTCGAACAGAGATATTCTGCTCACGAGAAGGAGATGGCAGCAGTTATTCATTGTCTTGATACATGGAGACATTACTTGTTGGGCACCAAATTTACAGTGGTGACTGACAATGTAGCAAATACCTATTTCAAGACACAGAAAAAGCTCACTCCTAAGCAGGCGCGGTGGCAGGAGTACTTGGCAGAGTTCGACTTTGTTTGGGTACATCGACCTGGCCGTGAGAATCAGGTGGCTGATGCTTTGAGCAGGAAAGAAGTGCAGGGGTACGTTAATGCCTTATCTGCATTGCAGGTTACTTTCCTGGAGCGCTTGAAGCAACAAGCAGAAGCAGATGTGTCCTACACCAAACTGAGGCAGGAGGTGTTGGATGGGCTAGTTCGAAGATATTGGGTGGAAGACAATCTGTTGTATGCCAAAGGCAGCAGATTATATGTCCCTAATGGTGGGGGATTAAAACAGGAAATATTGAAGGAGACACATGACCCGCAATGGGCGGGGCATCCAGGTGTGGAAAGGATGGTGGCTTTGTTGTCAAGAAGCTACTACTGGCCGAAACTGTGTGAAGATGTTGAGGCCTATGTGAAAACTTGTTTGGTTTGTCAACTTGACAAAACCGAAAGAAGGGAGCAAGCCGGGTTGCTGCAGCCTTTGCCTATACCGAAGAAACCATGGGTGTCTATCTCTATGGATTTCATTGTAGGGTTTCCAGCGATTGATGGGGCAAGATCTATCCTAGTGGTGGTGGATAGATTTTCGAAGTATGCAGTATTTATTCCTGCTCCTCATGCATGCCCAGCGGACAAAGCAGCGGAGCTGTTCTTCAAAAATGTTGTGAAGTGGTTTGGGGTGCCAGGAGATATTGTGAGTGACAGGGATGCTCGGTTCACAGGCAAGTTTTGGACCTACCTCTTCAAATTGATGGGGTCTGAGTTGAAGTTTTCCACAGCGAACCATCCACAGACGGATGGGCAAACAGAGAGAATTAATGCGCTCTTGGAGGAGTACTTGAGGCATTATGTGACTGCAAGTCAGAGGAATTGGGTAGAGTTGCTTGATGTGGCACAGTTTTGCTACAACTTGCACAAATCATCAGCAACAGGGATGAGTCCAGCAGAATTGTGCATGGGATTTCAGCCCCTTACTCCATTGGAAGTGGCTCAACAGAAGGACCAAGGTTTGTGTCCAGCAGCATACAGGTTCGCACGAGACAAAACAGAGCTGATTGAGTGTGCCATCGAGAGTTTGGCCAAGGCAGCTAGGCGGATGAAGAAATATGCTGACAAACATCGTCGACCATTAGAGTTCAATGTGGGCGACAAAGTTCTGTTGAAGCTCACTCCACAGATATGGAAGAAAATCACCGACCGCAGGTATCACAAGGGACTAATACAGAGGTATGATGGGCCGTTTGTGGTTAAGAAGCGGGTGGGCAGTGTCGCTTACAAGCTGGCATTACCTGACAGGTTGAAGATCCATCCAACCTTTCATGTGAGTTTTCTGAAGCCTTTTTATGAGGATGAGGCAGAATCTAGTAGGGTTCAACAGAAACGGGCACCTCCAGTGATTCGAAAAGAATTTGAAAAACAAGTTGCAAAAATTTTGAATCACCGAAGTGTGGGGGAAAGCAAGCTGAACCGGAGAACAGATTATCTGGTACAGTGGAAAGGAGAGGATGAGGCGGATGCTACATGGGAGCGTGGGGCTACTTTGTGGCAGTTTGAAGATCAAATACAGTGGTATTTGGAGAACCTCCCGACGAGGGCGTCGGCTATCTCAAGCGGGGGAGGTTTGTGACACCCCTATTTTGGGGGTATGGACCATGGCCTGGTGGGGTGGCACCAGCATGGACCATGGCTTGGTGAGGTGGCGCCAAGCAAACACAAAGCATGTTAGGTGGCATGTTCTTGTGGCATAATGGCACGGTGCCAGATGGATGCAGCATGTGGCCTTGACTTAGGCAACAGTGGGCTGTGGCACACAAGTGCGGCGCACATGTGTGCAGGGATGTGTGTGTTCGCACATGTTGGAGCATGCAAGGACAGGCAGCAAATGCGAGGCAGCAGGCGCGAGGCAGTTGCGGGCGCATGCATGGACATGCAGCAAAGGCAGGCAGCAAGCGCGAGGCAGCAACTGCAAGGCAGTTGCGGGCGCATGCAGGGACAAGCAGCAAGCGCGAGGCAGCAGCTGCGAGGCAGTTGCGGGCGCATGCGGGGGCAGAGTGATGCCTTGGTTCCAGCGAGCTTGGTCTGGTGAGCTGTTGCATGCTGAGTGGTGCCAGCATGCCCGGGAAATCAGGAGAATGGCTGACAGGTGTTAGCCAGGCTGTGGGCAGTGGGGGCTGTCAATTGCCAATGTAAATGAATATAGTGATAGATATTCTTAGGCAGAGACACCAAGAGAGAGTGTGGTGATCCTGCAAGCATTGTGTATTCAGTGTTCCTAAATTGCTAATAAGAGTGACTTAGGTTGGGAGAGGTCTCCCGTAAAGGCTTGTGTGTTGTTCTTGTTCCTACATTCTGTGTGCGTGTGTGTGTGCCAGAGTGTGCAGCAGTGTGTGCGGCGTTGGGCGAGAATTACAGCACGTTGGGGGCCAGCGTGTGTGCTGTTGTGTGCGGCTTACGCAGCAGTGTGGCTGAGCAGTGCTTGTGTGCGCAGTATTGTGCGCAGCGCGGAGGCGTGGACTACACTAGCACGCGTACTAGTGAGTGTGCGTGAGGAAGTGGCTGACTAAACAGGGCTGTTTAGTGCCAGCACGGTGCCGAAAATTCTAGGCAGAAAATAACCGTGTGACAAGTTGTAATGTTTTCCATCACAGTATATGTTCTAAAAGAATTTCGTTTCATAATGGCTTGTCATTATCGTAGTGGCCATTGAGTTAGGTGATAGCGACTATGTAACACCCCAAATTCGATATACAATGAACTAGGATGATACTCAGTCTAAATCCTTCAACTTACATATAAATAGATTAAAAACTTCAATAAGATAAATTAACTACTGAAATCAGGATAAACTCCAAATAACATTTCCAAGAGTTTAGCATTAAAATGAAACGATCTAAACAAAGCTCGATCCTTCCAAATGTATCTCCACCAAATAAAACCTAACAGAAATATTTTTCAATAAAACAAGTATGGAAACTAAAGCTCTAATGATGAACCTTCTACTGAAGCAATCTCCCAGATACTAATCACTCATCCATATACCTGGTTCTATTATGCAAAAATAGTGATAACGAGGGTGAGCCGTCAACTCGGTAAGTAAGTTCATGCATAGTTTTAATATCGAATGACTTATAATAAATAATACTTAACATAACAATTCAAAACATATAACAGTAGTTTATAGGGCTGAGTTTAAAACTATACATCAACCTTGATAATAGATAAATCAGTTCATAAACATTTTCAAAGATATAATACATTAAATACGATATCAAAATAATTAATTTGCTCATGTCCTATAGTATCATAACAGAGTGTCACAATTACCCGTGTGACGCGGTCATATCAGAGTGTTACATATACTCGTGTAACGCGGTCATATCAGAGTGTCACAAGTGTTGGGAAAATTAACCTCCCCAAAACCTCCCTAGAAATATGCTAAAGATCAGAAATAGCAGAGAAATAAAATAGAAAATAAAACAATCACCACAACACAATATTTACGTGGAAAACTCCAAAACCAGGAGAAAAAACCACGGCCCTCAGAAAGAAATTCACTATGTGATAAATTATTACAACCACACAGACTATTCTCTCTAAACTACGACACCAATACACTCACACTCTCTCAAAGCATACAATAATTCACACCTTTCTACACTCTAAAATAAGAGATACAAGAAAGGAATTTAATTAGAATTAAATACAATGCTTTAAGTGTATTTAATTGGTGCAATTAGAAACTAAGGACTTGATCTCCTTATATAGCCTTGAGAAGCCTTGACATGTTCTTATTTTTCCAAAGTGGGATTCATATCCCTTCATTGCCTTCTCATTTGCTCTCACAATTTTGCCAATTTTTCAACAAATCTCCACCTTGGCAAAATACAGGAAACCTCCGCCCTTCCGCCGCAACTTTCATGCAACCATTGTCTATACCGACAATCATAATTCTCAACCCAGAGAACTATCATACTCCACCATAAAAGTATACCACTTAGAATTAATCACCAATTCTAAGATTTCCACCTCGGCACATGTCGAACAAACTTGCTGAAATTTATGGTGCAACTCCCATGTTGGCTTTCCCCGGAAGTTCTTCAGCCATCGACATAATTCTACCACACACCTTGCATCAATACCGCCAACCAATGCCCGTGTGCAAACTTCCCACTAGTAGTGTCACATCCTTTTTCATAGCACCTAGTGATATGCTATAAGGATGTACATATCCTTCTCAAAGGATAAATTCAGTGTCTTCACAAGACACACTATTAGCTTGATTGTTGGAGCTACTTGCCGAACTTGCTCCACCGTTTTGACAATTTTTCTTAACGTGCCCAGATTGTCCACACGCCCAGCAAAATATTTTCTTCCTGGAGTTATTCTTCTTCCAATTGCTCCCATTGCTAGCTACCAATGCTGTGTCTTCTGATAAAGTACGACCTCCACCCTTCAGCCTTCTCTCCTCAGAAAGGAGTTTACCGGTAACTTCTACAAAATTCAGAGTCTTCTTCCCATATACCAAAATAGGTTTCATATGTTCATAGGAAGATGAAAGAGACAATATAAGCCTTAATGCTTTATCTTCGTCTTCAATTTCAACTCCAATAGACTCCAGTTCAGAAACAATACCATTGAGAACACTCAGATGATCTGAGATTTTTGCACCTTCCTCCATACGCAGAGTATGAAACTGTTCCTTCAGGTACAACCGATTTGAGATGCCTTTTGCCTGATACAACCCTTCAAGTTTTTCCCAGAGTTCCTTGGCTGAATGTATTCCATGCACATTTGCAAGAACATTCTTGGCCAAACACAGACGAATCACACTTGCAGCTCTCAAATCCATTTCTTCCCAATCTTCATTGCTCATACTAGACTCACCTTTGCTGGAATCACTTAAAACAGAGCCTGATTTCTCCTTCAATACCTTGTGTAACCCAGATTGTATTAACACATCCTTGACTTGCACTTGCCACAAGCCAAAATTAATCATTCCATCAAATTTCTCTACACCAAACTTCAAGGAGCTTGAAAATTTAGACATTCTAACCGTATACTGAAATAGTGCCCGTAGTCCGTGAACAGCACTCCAGGTAAGTTCCCAGGAAAGAGAGGTGGGTCACAATGGACACACTTAAATACCAAGTCTTTCCTAGCCAGAACCTTCCTTAGACAAGCACTTCCACAATACTACCACACTTAACTCCAGCAACCAAGAACAATTTAGACCAAGAACAATTCTTTTCTGATGTGGAAGATCAGACAATGCTGCAACCACAGAGCATACTAAGAATTTTCTAAAACCTCTGACACCTTAGCAACCAACCTAGGCTCTGATACCACTTGTTGGGAAAATTAACCTCCCCAAAACCTCCCTAGAAATATGCTAAAGATCAGAAATAGCAGAGAAATAAAATAGAAAATAAAACAATCACCACAACACAATATTTACGTGGAAAACTCCAAAACCAGGAGAAAAAACCACGGCCCTCAGAAAGAAATTCACTATGTGATAAATTATTACAACCACACAGACTATTCTCTCTAAACTACGACACCAATACACTCACACTCTCTCAAAGCATACAATAATTCACACCTTTCTACACTCTAAAATAAGAGATACAAGAAAGGAATTTAATTAGAATTAAATACAATGCTTTAAGTGTATTTAATTGGTGCAATTAGAAACTAAGGACTTGATCTCCTTATATAGCCTTGAGAAGCCTTGACATGTTCTTATTTTTCCAAAGTGGGATTCATATCCCTTCATTGCCTTCTCATTTGCTCTCACAATTTTGCCAATTTTTCAACAACAAGTACCCGTGTGACGCGGTCATATCAGAGTATTACATATACCCGTGTAACGCGGTCATATTAGAGTGTCACAATTATCTGTGTAACGCGGTCATATCAGAGTGTCACATATGCTCGTGTGACGCGGTCATATCAGAGTGTCACATATACTCGTGTGACGTGTCATATCAGAGTCACATATACCCGTGTGACGCGGTCATAATAAAGTCAAAAACTACGGACAATGAGTCAACCATTTTTACAAATTCAAATAAAATCAAATGAGTAACGTTTTCATATTACAATAGCATTATACAGATATCGGTCCATCGATCTTAGAAAATAGGTTTTATAAAAATAAATTATTAATTACCAAAATAGTTTTACAAATCTTTATATTTTTCATAAATCTCGGACGTTTACAAATAAACATTTATTTATATAATACTAAAACTAGTTAGTTCAAAAACACTTTAAACAGTCTTCTTATTAATATAATTTTATTAAAAATTTAATACATATTATAAGGAACAAATTAGTAACTTTTCAAAATAATATAATTTCATAATACAAAATATAAGCATTCCCATGGATAAATTTACTTACCTCGAACAAGCAAGAATCAACACAATTGCATAAGCTCAAGAGTCATCCGAACCTATATAAGGTATAAATCGCAATATCGTCATAACCTCATCATCCCAATAATTTCAATTGGACTAAATAACTTCACTAGGGTTAAACTTAAAACTTATCCAACTTTCAATACTGACCATACTCTATTCAACTATTTTTAATTAATTCTATACATCTTCAAACTTATAAATTTACAGAGACAATCAAGACATAAAACATGGTACAATAAAATTTTAAGAGCATTCCATGATTATTAACCTACAAAAACATTCATTCCTTTCCGATTTTACGAAACTGTCCAGTAAAGCCTACAACTGACCCCTGACTACTCCCAAAATTAAATATATTTTTATACTCGCCAAAATGTCACGAAATTTTACATGGTAATAGTAGACATATGAACCTTTCTACAGAAAAATTTACAAAATTTTCCGATTTGAATAACCATTCCAAAACATTTTCGGAAACCTACTGTTTTTCAAAAAAACGAAAATTCCAGCATATTCTATCTTACTTCAAAAATGCTTAAAAATTCAACTAAACAACCATTATCAATGGAATGAGCATAAAAACGATCCTAAGGGTCTCTACTATCATAAAAAAAATTGTTTTCCATCAAAATACAACTTGATAAACCATCAAAACAAAACTTATGTTAATTAATCAATAGAAAACAAAAACTATCGGTATTAAGAACTCATCAAACTAATCTTGATTTCTTGCCGCTCTACAATTACACTTCGGATTGACAGATTGAATGCGAAGAAAAAACGATCAGCTGTTTAGTTTTTTTTTTTTTTCCTAGGAAGCACAATTATTATAAAGTGTTCATATATATATATATATACACATAAATCAACTCTCTAAACCCTAGTTCCCAAATAGGAAACTTATCACAAAGGAAATTCTTATAATTATATTGCCTTTTTATTATTTATTCTTCATAAATGTTTGTTTCTTTTATTTCATACATATATTTAATACTAAATATAATTTGATATTATTTATAATTCTTTTTATTGTTTCTAAATATTGGCAATTCCTTAAAAATATTATTATTCCTATTTAATTATTTCTTATCCAAAAAAATCGGGATGTAGATTAAGCTCAATAGGAAACAATTATGCTGGCATCCTCATTCTCTAAGATGCTTTCAACTTAAACAGGGGAAAAATTATTTACCTTAATTTTCATTTCTTCTAATGTTGTAAGTTAACTTCATTAGTTCTTTAACTAGTCCACTGTCTATAGTTCATGGCTGGTTTTGATTGTGTTTCCTTTTATGTATTCGATATGCTTTTAACTCTGTGTAATATACTTAGACTAGCAAGTTGTTCATGAATTCTTCCATTTCTTATATAATATCCCAAATGATATTATTTTTCCTTTTTCTTCTAATTTGTTTCTTATTTTTACAGATAGCACCCGGACAACGTCAAAAAACTTTAACATCTACAACCCAATCCTCTAAAGGTCGTGCTCAAGGCTTTCCAACATCGGTATCGGAGTCCATGCCAGTAACTTCTGCTGGTGAATTAAATATAATTGAATTCATACAGAACAACTTGTTTTTTGTTTTTGGTCAGATGATACAAAATAACATTCCACTCCATTCAATCTTCTAATAGTATCAGATTAACTTTGCACTGTATCTGTTGTTTTTAGAGCAACCCAAAAAAAGAAAACGGGGCCTCGGTCGAGGTAAAAATACAGATGCCATTGTTTTGAAGCATTTGGGAAGATTGAAATAGAGGTTTCGCAACTAATGGGTCGTGTAGTTGGTGCAACCGTGCAAGAAAAGCAGGGTAGCTTGCTCGTGACATTGGTTATGTTGTTCGAAAATTTGCTCCTTTGAGATATAGAGGATGAAAACAAATTCCTGAGGCAGAAAAACAAGTTGTCTATCAACGGCTTTTGGTACATTGATGCATTTATACTTTGTTAGATTTTATTGTTCAATAAATGATGAATGAATAAACTAATAGCTTGCATAAACTTCAATTAGAATGTCCTCGTGTTCGAGTTTTATTGAATCATATTGCTAGAGAGAGATACAAAGATTGGCGATATGATATGAACGTCTATTATAAAAAGTTTTCATCCATGGAAGCAGCTATAAAGGAGCCTTTCGAGAACGTTTGTCAGGATGATTGGGATTGGTTTTGTCAAAAAATCTTCAGTACTTAATGATATCAGGTATATTACATTATCTTGTCAATTAATTTTAAGTTCTTTAGCTTTCTATTGCTGAAAATTTATTTATATAATTACTTGCAATTAGATATAAGTGGCCAATAGGGTTTATTGTTATTTGCTTTTAGGGACATTGTTTTAGATTGGCAGCGTTAACTACTAGCCACCTTAGAGTGTTGCAAACTTGGTGGAATAGGAATTGAATAGTCTCCTCTCTTTGTTTCCTATAAAACAAAACAGAAACATAAATTCATAAAAATGTAGAAGGTTTGTTGTTTCCTGAAAGCTGTATGACAGTTGAACTATTTATTCTGTCAACAGAAATTTTAATTTATTTGATTTGAATTCTATAGGCTAAAAAATCCATAATAGGTTGAGTTATATGTGTAAGAGCCACATAAATTTGATTTGAATTTATTTTTTTATTTATTTATAAGTGTTATTGTTTCAAATTATAGGACAAGTCAAAAAGAATATTGAAAATAGGAATAAACTCAAGTTCAGTCATTGTGGAGGTTCAAAGCCATTTGTCAATTATCTTGAGGATGATCCAATCATGGGAGACATACAATTATTTGAAAACATCCATTATAACAAGTAGAAGAAGCTGTTAGGACTGTTCATAGTTGATGCGTGTGTATTGTATTTGTTATCAGGTTGTTATTTGCTGAGTTGTATTTGATTGAGTGGAGATGTATAGTTGTTATTGTAAGTTGTGTGTATTGTGTTCATTTGTTATCCTTTGCATGTAAGCAGATTACACACCAATACATTTGTGCCATGTGTGAGTGTAATCTGATGCTATAAATATGAGGTGTACTGTTCTGGATGATGTTAATGAAAATCAGAAAAAGTGAGATGAAGTTTTTCTCTCAATCTTCTTCTTCTACATTTACGTGTTCAAACAGTTTAGATTAGGTTTTTGTAGTTTTTACATGGTATCAGGGCTGTGATCAGCGGCCATGGATTCTTCTTCTACCTCAACTGTCGCAGATCTTCCTTCTCCAGCCCTAACGAAGAAGCAAAGAGAGGTCCAGTCTCAGTTAATCTCGAAGAACCTCAACTACAACCTTCCAATCAAGCTGGATCAAACTAACTTCATCTACTGGAAGACTCAGATCCTACCAGTGGTGCGAGCTTTTGACATGGAGGAGTTCATCTTCGGTCCAACCAAGTGTCCTGACAAGTTTGTTCAGATCACTGACTCTACTTCTGGTGAGATCACTCTTAACTACAATGATGAATACCTAAATTGGAAGAAGATTGATCAATTGTTAGTGTCTTGGTTGTTTTCGACTCTTAGTCCATCTGTACTAGGGCAAGTTACTAGCTGTGTCACTGCATGTGAAGTGTGGAGTCTGTTAGTTCAATTGTATTCTAGACACTCCATGGCACGTATTATGCACATTAGGTCTCAGTTGCAAAACCTCAAGAAAGGTGCACTGAGTATTACTGAATTTGCAGTCAAAGTGAAGGGAATAGTTGATTCCCTCACAGCAGCTGGTCAAATAATATCTATAATTGACCTAGTGGCTTATATTTTAGGAGGTCTAGGTCAAGACTTTGATCCTGTTATAGCCACTATTACTGCTAAGAAAGAGGATAATACTCTTCAGGAGGCTCAATTTCTTTTAATGAGCTTTGATGCTCGGCTGGAGCAGTTTACTTCCCACGTCACCCTTGATTTACCTCCTACCTCAGCTAATGTCCTTTATAGGATCCATAAGGGTGAACTACCTGAGAACTTTCTAAGAGAGAATTAGAATTTCAGAGGAAGATTTAGGGGTCGTGGCAGAGGCTGCAGTGGTAGATTCTCCAGCTGTACCTACATGTCAGTGGTGTGGCAAGACATGGCACTTTGCCACAGTCTACTGGTAACTTTGGTAGACAACGAGAGTCACCACTGCCTCTGCAAGCTAACATTGCTCAACAATATGAAGATTACTCTGCTCCTCCTTATCAGAAGCAGATTACTAAGCTCAAGTTTAAATTCACTGATTTAAATCAGTCTCATTTGAGGGGGAATGTTAGCACTCTTCATAGCTGATGTGTGTGTATTGTATTTGTTATCAGGTTGTTATTTGCTGAGTTGTATTTGATTGAGTGGAGATGTATAGTTGTTATTGTAAGCTGTCTGTATTGTGTTCATTTGTTATCCTTTGCCATGTAAGCAAATTACACACCAATACATTTGTGCCATGTATGAGTGTAATCTGATGCTATAAATGTGAGGTGTACTGTTCTGGATGATGTTAATGAAAATCAGAAAACGTGAGATGAAGTTTTTCTCTCAATCTTCTTCTTCTACATTTTTGTGTTCGAACAGTTTAGATTAAGTTTTTGTAGTTTTTACAGAAGTAATGGGTTCATGAAAATGCAAAAGCAGCACATATAGATTTTAATCTTTGATCAATTTTATTCAATTCTTATATATGTTTTATGTTAAAAATTGTTAACTTATAGATGTAGGAGCAAATGATGATTATCTTAGCTGAACAAGAAAAACTCCAAAAGGAAGAGCATGTCACTGAAAGAGAAATATGTGATCAAGTGTTTGGAAAGAGATCGAGCTATGTTAAGGGTTTAGGTTTCAGGTCCAAAACCTGTTCCAAAGCATTTGACACAAACAATAGAAGAAACAAAAAAGATGCAGCATCTGATCAGAACACAACAAGCAGAATTAGCAGCACAACAAAAAAAATTGGAGGCACAACAAAAAGTATTACAAGAGCAAGAAGAAAAACTGACAGCTTAAGAAACAAAACTTTGCAGTAATAACGAAAAGATGGCAAGTATGGAGGATCGATTATCTCAAATGGAGGATTTGGTTCGAGTATATCCTTGCAATCAATGACATTTTCATCTTTTATTTCGTGGTAATGCTCTTCAATAATCTTTTGCACATTATAGTGGTGGTATATGTACACACATTGGATGTTAGTGACATTGTATAATATATTTTTGCACGTGTTTGTAACACATATATATACACATTGGATGTTAGTGACATTGTATAATATATTTTTGCACATGTTTGTAAGGTTTCTCATAGACGTTGATCTATAGTTAAAGATGTTATATATTGACATGTAAATAATTTACGTAGAAATGTTTTTTTTGATGTTTTTGATGTTGAATATATATATTTAAAGTAATATATGTTAATGTATGTTTATGTTTTTTATTTTGATCTAGAAAATGAAATTATCACATCTCATAATATAAAATGTACCAACAAACAAAATTGAAAAAATAAGAAAATAATTGTTGTCCCAAAAATCACCTTTAGAGACCAAAAAATTGGTCCCTCTAAGAGGTCTATAGGGACGGAATATTCTTGGTCCCAAGCAAACTTTCTTGGGACCAACAAATTGTTCCTAAATAGAATCAAAAGCGACGATTAAGTTTATTCTCCCTAAAGACCACCTATAACGACCATAATTTTAGTCTCTAAACAACATTTTAGGAGTAGAATGTTTTAATCCCAAAAAAAGTCCTATAGGGACGGTTGTAAATTGATCCCCATATATGACATATAGGGACCACAAGTCCCAACCGATAATCTATAGGGACCAAACTTTCATCCCAATAAACGATTTATAAAGACGAAACGAACATGGTTCCTATATTTCAAAATTCGTTGATTCGTCGCTCTAGCTTCGTTTTTGGGACCAACTTGATTTTGGGTACCCAACTGTTGAGCCAATGAATGAACAATATAATCATGTAAAATAATAATTTCAATCAACATTATAATTACAAATTAAAAATATGTGAAGAATCATTGAATCTCAGAGAAGAGGTAGTCGAAAAAAACACTTCTCTGAGTAGTAAACTTTTAAATTAATACGATTTCTGAAACAAGAAAAATACGTAATCATTTGTGTATTGATAGATTAATGTATCAAATAAAATAATAAGACATAGACTTGTCAAGATTCTACTATTTGAATTGAAATACTGTTACGTACTTTATCAGTAGTCCCTTAGATTATTTGGTTTCTTCTGTATATTCACCATGAAATACTGAGTTTTTTGGGATTTATAATATGATTAAAAGTGACACACCAAAGGTAGGTAGCTCTCTTTAACTTCTTTTGTTCTGATTATAACATTATATATATTGATACTCTATTGACTTATTGAGATTAACAATTATAAGAGCGGTTCGGAAATATTTACTCATTTATTATTTTTATTGAGAAAATTCCTACTTCTGACTTTCAATTAACGGAGATATAAAAAAAAATAGTTTATACCATTTTATGTAATTGAATCTTATTTCTTTTATTAAGATATGACGAAAGTTATGTCAATATCTGTTGAGATTTGATCAGATTAATCTTCAATTATAGTCCAAACAATAATTTTCACAATATGCCCCTCACATTTTACTATTTATGAATAAAAAGTAGGACTTTAAATCTTATAATAGATGTACATATATAATTAAATTTTATTCCGTCAAAGGGTTAAAAACAATTTGGATATATTATATAATTTCATATCACTTCATAACTAAAATGGTTAGTATATTTTTTTTTATATAAATATTAGCTTTGGAATTTAAATCTCATCATATTCATAGAGTTTTCTCATTCTATTATATATAAAATTATTAGTATATAAAATATTAAAGAGATCTTTTTATATAGCACATTTTGGGCAGCCTTTTGTGAGATCAGCCCACTTTTATAAAGTGTGGAGAAATATTATTTATTTAGGTAAAAAAATTCATTATACCATTCATTAAATTAATTTGTGTTTTTCTTTTAAGTAGTTCATAAAAGAAGAAATAGTTTGCAGAGTGAATTAGATCATAGTAATGTGAACTCGATCATTTCAATGTGATCTAATTTATTTTCAAAACACACCGTCACAACAATTCATTTTCCTAAACAACAAGCAACTTATAATACAACTCGATCACTTTACCATCATTGTCTTCACTGCCATCAGTGACATTATTCTCGTTGACAGCACCGACTTTGTTTATTCTTTTATCCTTTTATTTTTTTCCTCTCTTCTCTTCTTTTCTCTTATCTTTCTCTTTTTTTTCTATTTTCTCTAAGGATGGAAAAGACATTTTTATCCCATATAAATTTTTAATACTATTTTAATTAAAATTAGTGGTGTTAGAGACAAAAAAAAAACGACGTAATAAGTGCCATTTCATACCATTTTCATAATTATAAAATTTTATTTAATTTTACGATCATAATATTTAATCTATTTTTTTCTTCCAAATAAACACAAGGTTAATCAAACGAAATAATTTCGAGAAATTTCTACTCGTGAGAAAAACCACAAGTTCAAATGTGAAGAGATGAGGCATGAGCGGCTCAAAATTTTCATATTTCCGGACCATTTTTTAACTCAAAAGTGAATTATATCATATTATATAAATAAAAATAAAAATGTACACAAACAATAAAGAAGCTGTGTTTTCTAACAAAAATTGCAATGGCATGTATGAGCAGTAGCTCTACTAGTAGTATATTACTGTATGGCCCCAGAACCAAAAGCTCTAATTTGACTTCATCAACTCGCGGCAGCTTCTCAACAAGAAGAAGAGTGGTAGTTAGAGCAGAAAAAATGTCTACTACTATTGACAAGTTGGGTATCAAGATCGAGAGGAACCCTCCTGAGTCTACTCTCACCCTGCTCGGTGTTCGAAAATGGCCCAAGTATTTCCATTCTCTCTCTCTGTTTTTTTTTTTTTCTGTGAGTGGATGTTACTGTGATGGATTATATTTGTTGCTATCGAACAAGTTGCTAACTTTTTGTGTAATTTTTCATGGGGTTGTGCTGTTATGTAAATTTGCGTGATTTGTTGTTGTGTTTGGATGCTGAGAGGAAAAGACTATTGAAATCGATTGAATTTCATTTTTGAGCCATGGTTGACTCGATGGTCGAGTCTGAGACATAAAATTAAAACTTGGAACTCTGTAAAAATCTCATTGTGTGCCTTGACTACATATTTTGAAACTTCAATTGCTTCAATCACCTGCATCCGTATTTCACATGTATACACATGTTGTGTTTTGTGAGCATCTTATCGGTACTTCTGTAATTGGTAGCTGATGGGGAATTGTATATGTATTATTGATGCAACTAGACCTATTTGTAACAATTTTAATGTGGTTGATGTTGTTCATTGTGATTGGGCAGATGGGGTTGCCCGCCAAGCAAATTTCCGTGGACATATGATGCAAAAGAGACATGCTATCTGCTGGAAGGCAAAATAAAGGTTTATCCTGATGGCGCGAACGAGTGTGTTGAGATTGGAGCTGGTGACTTAGTTGTGTTCCCCAAAGGAATGAGTTGCACTTGGGATGTTTCCGTAGGTGTGGACAAGCACTACAACTTTGAGTAACTATCTAATTACTTAGGGATCTTTAGCTTCTATTTCCATTATAGATAAATGCATAAAGTATTAAGCCTGCCCAAGACTATATTTACTCTTGCCAGTTGATGTATTTTCGATGAAATATATCTGCTACCGGTATCATTACAGTTTGTTGAAAACTTTGCCTTTGGAGCTAGTTTTGGATTTCTTATTGAAATATTCTATCCTATGCTCTTCTCTCCGTGTGTCCTTGTGTGTGTTACGCATGCTATAGGGTATTGGATAATTTTGCTACATTCGTACGTAATAAACTTAAGAATGAAATTTAGACTTAGTCTGGACTGGAAGCTGTGCTCATGGTATTAGAAATAGGATTCTGGTCGAGTGTTTGAACATGTCATTTGTGTGCCGCAATGTGGTATTTTGTGGAGCACGAGATGATACAATGCCAAGAGCCGTCATGCTTAAATTAATATTGCATATTTTTCCTAGATAAGAGTTGGACTTGTGTGATTGTCAATTGTGGGTTCTGTTTGCAAAATTTACAATCAGTATATTCCTAAATGTGTATCATTTCTCCAGAATCCGGTTTCTCATGTGAACTTACACATCTGAACAGTTTGATTATCTGGTGTTAGATCAAATTCTTCTTGAGATTTTTTGTACTCCAAACAGTCTTACATTTTTTCCTTTTTCAGAGTAATTTTCAGTCTTGATGAACTCGCAAGTAATTTAGTTATATTAACATCATTTTGTTGCACACACGCACCAGTTTTTTTTGGGCACAGTAGGATCTTCACCAATAAAATAGGTTAGAATTTGTATATATTTGGTGTTCAAAGTAGGCAAAGCCAGATTCAGAGTAACTCAATAAGATTGTGATTGTTGGCATTTCTTATACAAGAATATTCTGGTACAGGCACTCATCTTCACATGTTCTCTTGAAAATAATAATAAATATTCATCTTCACATCTTCACGTGTTCTGAATTATCACAATAAAACACCTAAACATGTGTTGGGTAGGATTTTAATATCATATATTCCTTGTCATGAATCATTTACCTCACTTATATGGTAGTAGTATAAAACAACAGTGTTCATATGCAACTAGAAGGTATCAGGTATCACCCAAGTATGCAAATAAACCCATGTATGTTTATGCTTAAATGGACCATAGCTATTTCCACCATAACATTTGTTACAATTTCTTTATAGTTCATGGAAGCATTAAGAAAAACAAAAGCTATAAGAACAAAATGAGAGTCAGTAAACTGTCCCACTTGGTGAGAGGAATCATAAAAAATCAAGTGCTGTAAAGAGAACAATTCAGAAAAATAAAAAAGGAATTGAGAAAGTAATACATGAACTGGTTTTCAAAAGCTTTTGGTTACTTTTTGAGTCTGAGATGGAAGTTGTTGATCATGGTTTGTGAAAAACTCTTCCAGCAAGCAAAGCAGCGTCCATGACAGCAGTAATAACATCAATAACTTCATTGACTGAGCAAGTGTTTCCTTTGAATGAATGCCCTCCTGTTTTCTGGAAATTGGCCATGCAATTCAGGAAGTTTTGGCTGCATTCTTGACTCAGATAGTCATCTGCACCAACCACCACCATCACTTTTATTATTATTATATTTTCAGCTCCACCGACACTTGTTTTATATACCTGCCTATGAACAGCTCTAACCCTATCAAAGACACAAATGTCATAATTAAGGGTCATTTTATTTGGTGGGATAGTCCTATTTTTTTCACTCTTCAGCAGCTATCTTTGAATTCTTAGAGATTTTTTGCTTTTAATGTAATTTCTTCAAGCTTGTCTTTGGTCACTTGGTTTTACTTTAAATGAAGAATAATAATAATAATAATTTAGGGTCATTTATACAAAAACAAAACAACAAAGAAATAATACATATTACCATCATTATAATGAATGGAATTAGGCCTGGAAAATGACACTCCAACAGGAATTAATTTCATTTTCAATGTGGCAGATTTTGAACATGACTTGAGTTATTATTCTATTGAAAAAAGTGAATTTCTAGATCCCAATTACAACATATGATTTCATCCATACAATGACATTAAAACAATAAAGAAATAAATAATTACATTGAAAAGATGAAAATTGTAGAAAACATACTGTTTTTAGATTGAACACATGCATCATGCTTCATACAACAAGCATCAAGGCCATCACAGGGTCTCTCTCCTGGACATCCACTGTACAAGAGTCCACAGTACTTTCCATATCTCAATAATGGAGGCACTGTCCTTCCAAATTTCAACCAAATTTAATTGTTTAAATCTATTATCTTTTCAACAAAAAGGGTCATTAAAGAAACTAAAAAAAAAAAAAAGAAGTGTGTGAAAAACAAGTACCTGCACAGAAGGCTGACTCACATTTTCTACTACAATCTTTGCTCTGCAAAATATATGTAAGTATCATACAAGAGATAGATTTATGAGAAAGAAAAAAAAGTAAAGAAAAACTAGTAAAGAACAAACCACAGAGATGGCAGAATTAGCAGTTTGAACACCAATGTTGAGGGCATGGACGGAAAATATAGAAGAAAAGCTGATAAGAAGAAGAAGAAGAAGAAGAGGAAGAAGAGCAAACTCCATCATTGTTATATTAATTAACAACAATAGATAAAAAAAAAAATTAAATAATAAAAAACAGAGAATCAATCTAGCACGGAAATATGAGGACTTGGTTCTGCTAAAAAAAAAATAGTCTGATTTATAGAGAGTGAGAGGGGGTGTGCAAGTCTATGAAAGGGTTGGATTTGTCTTGTAATGACTCGTGATATGTTTTTGTAAGTATTCTTCTTCTTCTCATGACCAACTTGTTCATAGTCACCAAATTCATCATATTTTTTTTGCTTTTTAAATGGAGAAAAACATGGAGTTGGTTGTAGGGTCCATTTCTGCATGAATAAACCCCTTTCAACCAACCCGCCTAGTGCTACTAATATTATTACTTTTTTTTTTTTTTTTGAAATCTGACTCCAGAAGGGTCAGAGAATTACCGACACCAATCGAAATTAAATTATACAAGCACAGTCCGGATAATTACCGGAACTAAAGGTTCGGATAACTACTCCCAATAACGGAAGGGGTCTACCCACACAATTGCGATGTTATAGGTAATGATGGAAAATAGCTTGAAGTATTTTGAAGTCTCCAAGCCACTAAGATCAAGTGCCTTGTGTGTTACTAATATTATTACTTACTCACCTCTAACCTTACAAATTCATATTAAAAACATAGCACTGTATGCATGTAATACTCGGAAATCCACTCCCGACAATCGGAGATATAACCTATAAAAACGGAAAGATCAATCACTACATGTATAGTTCGTAAAGCCCTCATTACCAAAGAAAAATCTAATTTACTCTCACAACTTAGAGTTATTAGAAAAATCTTCATAAATTGTTATAATAATTGGGTTGTTGAGGGTTCATGCATTTGCCTCCTTGTAAAGCAATGATTTGTTTTTGGATCAAATCAAAATATCTAATAGGATTTATAATATATACAAGATTATCAAGCAAGCATTGATGTTCTTACAAACCTATAATTTCAAAATGACTTATAAATTATGGCGTGATAGGGGGGAGAAAGTGGCATCTCTAGATATTCCATGTCGAATTATTCCAATTTGTCTTATAAATTAATTCTCAATAAATAAAAAAAATATATGATTGTACATTCACTTATAATTTAAGTGGTCGGTGTACCTTCTTTTCACCTTAGTGGTGAGGATTCAAGTCCCACTATATAAATTTAACCAGCACGTGTAAATAGTTTTCTCCTGTTATTACGAGAGTGGACATCCGAATTATATTTTTAATAATTGATCTCGGCGGAGCTCATTAAAATTAATAATTGTTTTGTAGGCCTGGATATTGTTTTGGACAGTAATTGAGACTCATAAGAGGAGGCCCAAATTACTCACCAGGCCCACATTGGGAGGAGGAGTATATATAATATATTTCTTTTAGAAATAAAATAAAATAATAATGGTAAATTGAGATGATAAGACATATTATAAATATAAAATTCATTGACATTTTTTTTAGTTGGTAAAAATAATTGAATATAAAATCAACTCAAATAAATAAATAAATTGCATGTTAAATAAGCACCTTCACTTAAAAGGTGAGTTGATGTATACTTTTTTTAGTTCACATTAGTAGTCATAGAAATAGATATTTAAATAGTATAATTAGTAAGTAATTAATTAGTTTAGATCTTATGTGTGAGGAAATATTAGAATCGTATCATTAATAATTAAATTTGGTATGTTCGATTAATCCAAATTATATAATTAGTATATAATAGTAGCACGTTTAGCATATTCTGATTTATTTGGTGTCAGTTTTAAAATATATATAAAAGAAAGACAAATTAAATTAAAAAAAAATAGGCACAGCTTTGTTTCTTTATTTTTCTTTCAGGAGCAAATTAGCAGTAGAGGAGAAAATGGGGAAAATAGGGGACAATCACACATTGATACTGTCTCTGCTATTAGTAGTTGTTGTCTCTGTGTTCATACCCTTCATTTTCACATCCCCCAAGCCCAAGCCAAGAAGATCACAACTTCAACAATCAGTCTCTACTACTGAGATTTTTGGAGTCAAGATTGAAAAGAATCCTCCTCCTTCCAAGCTTGCTCATCTTGGTGTTACTTCTTGGCCCAAGTATGTTTTCTGTTGCTTTAGTTTCATCAACTTGGGTTTGTTTTTGTATATGAGTTGCTGGGTTCCTGCCTTTTCGATTCCAGATAGGGAGAGGCTTGGTCTTCTATTCGTTTGTTCTGTTCAAATTTGTCATCTATCTCATGTAATGGGTCCATGGTTTTAAACTAGTTGAACAATAAAAATTTAATCTTTAATAAATTTATCATTTTTATGCTTGCTTTGACACACAACAGAATTAACAACTGTTGCTGATAGAATTTCTTGGCATGAAGAATGGATTTCTTCCTATGTACTATGTTGCTGCTATTAGAAGATACTGTTGCCCATTCTTGTGGAGATTGTTATCTATTGCGATTATGAGTTTAATGTATGTCTTAGTGATATCAATATCTGGGTTTATTCAGATAATCTGATTTGTTCTATTGAAAGCCTCTTAAATTTGGTGACGTTTTCTAAATTTTTCCAAAGGCATGGATGTGGGCATCTTAAGGTTGGCAATTAAGAGCCAAAATAGCAATTGTTTAGTAGGAAAGGGATACAAGGTTGAGAGGTAGTTTCTCGCCACATCCCGGTTCCATTGTTTACCATCGTAAAACAGTTTGGTTCTGCTTACTTTGGGATTCAGAAAAGGGAGAGGAGTACAAACTATGAATTATAGGCTTTGGTGTATAGAGCCATTTTGTTTCTTTTTGTTGGTGAAGCTTGTAATCAAGCTACAAAGATCTTCTGTAAAGCAGATCAACAATTGCTATGGGAAAAAATCTCGTATTTATTAGAGCCTTGCCACAAGCAAAGTTTGAAAGAGTAAGAAGTATGCTGAGTGTATCACAAAAGTACATTGAGGAATGTTAAAACGTGCACTTTGAAAGCTGCGGGATTTTAGAGAATCAGACCCTTAACTGCCATAGTACACAATGAAATTAAAATCTAAGAGAGGTAGTTAGCATGCATGCCTGTCAAGTCATTCGGAATGAGTGTCTGTACAAGTGAAGAAACTGGTGGAGTATATCGGTTAGAACTTGTATAAATAGGGTGCCATTTTTGAAGCAAGATAAAAAGGCTCTCTACAAAAGTGTATCCTATATAACCCCCTTCATAGTGACAAAATTTTCATAAGCAGGTCAAGTAGGTAGAGCTGTAAGTCAATTACTTTGATTGGAATTTTAAAAATGGTCTGATTCTGTGGAAGACGAAGAGGAAAGGTAATAACTTATTGTGATGCACTTTGTCTAAGTGAGTGTACCATCTTTTCATTTTAGTTAAAACAAATTGGTTTAGTACTGTCTAGAAGATGAAAGGTTCAAATATACCTGGATGTGGTGGTCAGGTAATTGGAGTCGGATAAGTTACCTTAATTTGAAAAGAATGTGATGATTGAGAATAAGAATGCACAGCTATCAGGGTTCATCAATAAGTAAAATCAACATTGAAACTTGGAGACCCTTATTTGAATTCTAGCAAATAGAAAAATCAAAACCAAAGATAAAATTGGCATGGCCTGAGCTGTGTCAACCCACTACCCCTCGACTTTAATCGGGTTTGGTTGCTGGGTCCACCTGTCTTTAATCTTGTACTGCAGGATTTTGTATTCTTTTTAACAGTTTTGGCATATGCCGTATGTAAGATAAATTGACCTGAGTCTCAACCCTGACAACCTTGCTTGTGTTCCTGCAAATAGTTTTGCACTTGAATATGCTGGTGCTTGTTAGTGTTGCACTAACTAAACCCAGAACAAAGGCATAAAGTATCTGAAATTTTGCAAGCACAAAGATACGAAGAAATGAAAAAAAGGCTTGTGTTTCTCCGAGAATTGGTGATGTAGGACAAGAGGAGAAATCGAGAATAGAGAACCGACTAGGCTACCATGGATATCAAATCATTATTCTATTCATGTGTGTCTAAATCAAATAACAAAGAAACTACTCTTATTAGATAAAAACATTTATATTCAAACTCAATCAAATCCTAAAAATCCTAATAAAGCAAATATTCCAAAAAACCTTAATCTATTCTCCATCAGTTGGTTTCGCTCCATTTCTAATCTTTCACTAGGGGTAAATTTAGATTAAATTCTTTAATTTTTCCAAACTTGATTTTCTTGTTTTATGCACTGTTTTTTGAGCAAGTCCTCTTACCAAATTTAGTATTCAAATGTATTGGTCTTAGTTCAGGAGTGAAGCCAAACTGACTTGTTGTGAACTGAGTTTCTCCATTCTACCTATGATATTGGGATGGTTCATGTAAGCAATGAAGATCAAACTGTCTGCTACAAATATACTTAACAATATTCATAGACCATGATATCTACAAATTCTATGAATTTGAGTATAGTTGGTGCAAAACTAGCCTAAATTATACATGTCAATGCACCACGCCACCACCGTTGTTGTTTACTCAGCCTAGTCTGCCAGTATCCGAATGACATCATAGACAGTTTTTATCTTCTTTTTTTCTGTTTACTTGCACAAGTTTATAGGAATTATGCTATCAGTCTAAGTACAAATATTGAAGGGATTAAATCTGGTTGATATGTTTTGAATAGGTGGGGATGCCCTCCAAGCAAATTTCCATGGACATTCACAGCGACGGAGACAATGTATCTTCTAGAGGGGAAAGTGAAGGTTAATGTTGATGGGTACGACGGATCATTCGAAATCGGGGCAGGTGATTTGGTTGTTTTTCCTAAAGGAATGAAGATTACTTGGGACGTGGTGGAATCTGTGAGCAAGCACTACAGCTTGGAAAAGTGATGTAAATAAGCCTGAAACCGCCCTTGCTAAAATGAGTCACATATGAACTGATCAAGTGTAGGATTTGTGATATATATTTAAAATTGTGCCTAATCTTGTGAACTGGAGAAATTAGTATGCTAGATTAACTAGTGTCAAGTGTTTTAATGTATTTTGTTTCAAGTTTCAGGGCCTGCCACCACCCTGTTGAGTTATGATGAGAATTGAAGTATTGGAATAGTTTCTGATTTGCTCAACCTATTAAAATATTGTTACATGCAGAATTATCTTTTTGAATTCTTGCAAGCAGAAATTAGAAAAAAAAAAGAAAGAAAATGTTTTGACCCATAAACAAAGGAAATTTCTTGGATACCATCATTATATGCTCAATGAATTATTTGATGATCAGGAAAATTGGAAGATTTGAAACAAGAAGATGATTATGAGTGAGAGGTGCAAATGGGGACGGTGCCTAATCATCAATTTTACTCTATTTTTAATAAAAAAAAAATTAATTAAAGCAGTTGAATATGGATGACGATGGTGACAAATATAGTGGCAACAGAGTCAAAAGTATTGAGTGTTGAGAGCTATTTTGTCTCTGAATCCTAAAAAGTTGCCACAAGAATCATAACAACTGACACTGTTTTAGTAACAGTCTCACTTTGAATTCAAACCCAAAATTAAATTAATTAAATTTGTTAAATTAATCAAAAGAAAACACTAATTAAGGACCATTGCCTTTCATGGTCCTCTTATCATATTCCCACGTGGTTTATCCGAGTTAGATTAGGTTTTTTCTTCTTGGTTTTACTTGGTAAGCAAGTAATGATTAATTAACCACAATCTTTTAATTTCATACTAATTGTAATTGCTTACTTAAGAGTAATTAGTGAAAATATTTTTATCTTAGGCCTCACGAATATCATCTTAAATTAATATCCACCATAATGATTATAATGTGAATTTGAATCAACGGTAATACTATTTTTCTATTAATTTTAAGATAAGTACATACAGACTAATTACAGTTTAACAAAATCCTAATATCAATAGAAATATATTCCTATCTAAATTCTTGTTAGCTTATATATATATATACCCCCTCTAATCAGGGTTTGTTAACACCATTATCTTTCTTATACATCCATTGTTATTCTTCACGCACAGAAATCAATCAAGAGTTTATATTTTTATTATTATTATTAGAAGAAGAAGAAGAAGAAGATGGCTAGCCCTTTGATAGTAGCTTTTGGTGAGATGCTTATCGATTTCGTGCCGGATGTTGCTGGCGTTTCATTGGCTGAATCCTCCGGTTTCCTCAAAGCACCAGGCGGTGCACCCGCTAACGTTGCATGTGCCATCAGCAAACTCGGAGGCAAATCTGCTTTTATTGGCAAGGTGATCATCTCCCCACTTTGAGTTTTGATCAGCTTTTATATATGCGTATCTAAAAGACTAACATTCTCTTGTGTTTGTAACAGTTCGGAGACGATGAGTTTGGACACATGCTAGTGGACATACTGAAGAAGAACGGAGTTGATAGCAGTGGAGCGTGCTTCGATGAGAACGCGAGAACAGCTTTGGCGTTCGTGACGTTGAAGAAGAACGGAGAGAGGGAGTTCATGTTCTACAGAAACCCAAGTGCGGACATGCTATTGAAGGAATCAGAGCTGAACATGGGTCTGATAAAGCAGGCAAAGATATTCCATTATGGATCCATTAGTTTGATAACTGAGCCATGCAGATCGTCTCATATGGCAGCCATGAAAGCAGCCAAAGAAGCCGGCATTGTTCTCTCTTATGACCCCAATGTTCGTTTGCCTCTTTGGCCTTCTGCTGATGCTGCTAGAGATGGCATCAAGAGCATCTGGAATTATGCTGATGTCATCAAGGTATATAGGCTTTTTTTCTTTTATCTTATATAATATAACATTAATGTAAGTATATAAGAGATGTAATTTTATACATATATATGAGGGGGTTGGTGCAGGTGAGTGATGATGAAGTAGAGTTTTTGACAAAAGGAGATCCAGAGAAGGACGATGTTATAATGTCTCTGTGGCATGACAAACTCAAGTTGCTTATTGTCACTTATGGAGAGAAGGGTTGTGGATACTTCACCAAGGTATTATACTATTATATAAATAATAATAATAATAATAATAATAATAATGATTTGGGATATGGGTTGAATTGATTTTGATGGTGTGGAATGTATGAAATTAAACAGAGTTTCAAAGGAAGGATTCCTGGGTTCGCAGTGAAAACAGTTGACACAACTGGAGCTGGCGATGCATTTGTTGGATCTTTTCTGGTGTCTCTGGCCAACAATCCATCTATCTTTAACGTAAGTTTTTGATGCTTTGTTAATTAAATTTTGTTTGTATAATTAAAAATGAATTCTAATTGTTTTTTTTTTTTTTTTTTTTTTTTGATAATGAAAAGGATGAGGGGAAACTGAAGGAGGCTCTGATATTTGCAAATGCATGTGGAGCAATTTGCACAACTCAGAAAGGAGCAATACCAGCACTTCCAACCTCAGCTGATGCTCAAGCTCTCATTAAGTCTGGCGCATCCAAATGAATTACAATTTAATAATCTTCATTTTTCATCAAACTGTCCATGTTTCTTTGCTTTAATTGTTAAACATTTTCTTTTTATTTAATAGACAATAATCATGCACTTAATTATTTCTCAAGTAACTCAAATTTATTTTTCTCCCTCCTCCTCTGGCAAAATGAATATGGCTTGATGGAATGATGACTCTCTCTCTCTCTCTCTCTCACTCTCTAGCTCTAATAGGTAAAATTCAATATTGAGTTAGTTCAACCCAAATTGGCAGGAATTTCATTAATATTGCTTCAGAAAATATAGTAAAAAGTTAATACAAGTACCATCAACATCATGGCTGCTTGATAATAATATGTACTTTGACAGAAGAGAGTTGCTGACCCAAAAATGTATTCTTTTTTTTTGCAAAATCACACTACATTTTTGTTGCATCGGTAAGCCAAACCAAAGTCTAATTTGTTGGATTTGTTTCTGTTTTCATAACAACATTAAGCAAGTAAGTATGTTGTTTATAGTACAATTTTCCTTCATGAACTCTTGTGCAATCAGGAAGAGGACACCGGATGGTGGACATATATTCCATCAAAGATTATTCAAACAAGCAAAAGATCAAAGGAAAGACAAAAGTAACTGCAAACATGATGTTTCAAGTTAAACTTGTATAAATAAAACCCCCTTCCTTTCTATTAATGCAACAATAAGTTTGTTTATACACTGATCTACCGCTGCTACATTTTTCTTTTCCATTTACTTTCGTGACTTTCCCTTCTTTTTTTTTTTTTTTCCTTTCCAATGAACTTATGAATCAGAAACTATTCTGTTCTACAAGGGGATTATAAATTACACCAAATTATGAATGTGATTTTTACAAATAACATTTAAGAATTGTACAAATTCCAACTGTCAACAACTGTCATGTTACATGCTCATGGCTCTTTTAGATACCTCTGCCTCGCCCTCTTGCAACTCCCTCTCAGCACCCTCGCCGTTTCCCTGTATTCATATAATTGCAAATGGTCAAATATTTACCAACATCTTGAACATGTACACTATTGTTCTCATGGAAATATTGAAAACTAATCATAATTCATCATAAGTGGGTTCAACCAGCGAATTTAGATAAACTCAAGCTTGAAGGTCAGGGGCCTATGATGCAGCCTATGATTAATAGGACGAAATGATTCCATGGGAACATATTCAGATACATGGGTAACAAGCCATATGAACTATACCTCTAAATCTTTCAAACTCGCTTCACCAAGGTAACGCTCAAATTCACCTTCTCCATGAAGAATTTTCCCTCCACATCCTGGGGCACTTAGTGACCCCACTGACTCCACATCTACCACCACAGCATCTACTTTATCTTTTCCTGTCCTAACATCTGGAATCTGAAACATGGAAGCGATGGAAAAGATTTAATCAAAATAACTTTTTATAACACTACCACTTACCAAGAACCAAGCTTTAGGCTGTCATTAAAAAAAAAAAAAAAAAAAAAAAAAAAAAAAAAAAAAAAAAAAAGCATGCATCATTAGGCCCTCACCTCATACATGGCTTCAATTAAAATGCTTTCTAGTAAGGCTCTCAAACCTCTGGCACCTGTATTCTTAGCCATGGCTTTCTTGGCAATTAGTCTTAGTGCTTTTTCGTTAAAATGTAACTTCACCTGAAATTGTGTAAGGTATACAATCACTGAATAAATGCCAATACATGGATAGAAAGAGAGACTGGTAGGTAGCATTCACAGGCAAGTTGCTCACATTGTTCATGCTAAACAATTTCTTGTACTGCTTACCAAGCGCATTTTTTGGTTCAGTGAGGACCTGTTGAATGAAGAAAAATAAACAAATAAATAAATTCCATAGATACTCTTCTCATAAAATATGAAAGGAAATACCATTCAGATTTTAAAATACATAGAATTCCAGCTTCAAGTGTGGGCTGCTCAATTCCAAGTTAACCTCAAAAAAGTAAATTGTAATGAAAGCGAAAAACCATCACAACAGTCCCTAAAAGGGCAGTCAATTGATTGGAGCTTGTGCAGTAAAGCAAGCGGTAAAGGGATCAATACTCTTCACACCAATCTTGGCAGGGGATTTAATTTAACTTCTGTTTGTGCATGGGGTGCGGTGGGGATGTATGCTAAAGTATACATATACATAAACCACTATTACAATGGTATAGATTATGATACAATGGGTGGTTGACTGGTTTCAGGAATTCAATTATTATCATTGATCCCAAAACTATCAAAATATCATTATAAGCCAAATAAGATCGTTTACCAAGAGAAGGTACAGGCTGAGCAGGGTTCTGGGAAAGGTGGTTTCAACTTTGGATATGGTGCTACCCTCTTGCATTTTGCGTAAGGTAATAACTCTAAATGCTTGCAACTAGTAGTCTTGCTCTTGTCATCCTAAACTTTTACTATCACCAAACATTAACCCCTAGGAAATGGAGGTGCTTCCCAAGTGCTTCACTGTATAGTGATGTAATCAAAATTTTCATCAACACCATTTAAACATTAAACGATTACATATCCTGGCATCAACTCATTGAGAAGCAGATTCTTAAACTTTTTGTAGTTCGAGACTTTATGTCAATTCAGACTAAAATCAATAAACTGGAATAAATTGAATGAATAAAGAAAAATTTATTAATTTTTTTTTAAAAAAGATTTCAGAATACAAGGGGACTATTTTAATTATCATCATCAACTCCAGATAGTCCATTTAATAACGTTTGTTGCAGGTTATGTTCACATTTTAATTATCATCATCAACTCCAGATAGTCCATTTAATAACGTTTGTTGCAGGTTATGTTCACATACTCTGAACCACTGAACCACACATCATTCATAAATCCAAATGATAAGATAATTAAATCCTTAAGGGAAGAACTGAATAACAACTAAGGAAAGCAAACATCGAGTGCTGGTCCCAGCAATGCTCAACAAAAATTACATTAGAACCTGATAAACCAAAATATAATGAAGAATTACCTTAACAAGCTGGTCCTCAGATAGAGCCGACAAGCTAACCAGTATTGGAAACCGACCGATAAATTCTGGTATGAGACCATAGGCAATTAGATCAGAACTTTCAACCTGTAAATGGAATGTAAAAGTTAGAATTTTCTTTAGCTTGGTTTGGAAAGTCAGGGGGCCAGCAGGTAAAATGAAGGAAGCAGATTAATAATAAACCTAATAGTTCAGTAGTTTGAAATATGACTAGAAAAAGGAAAAAAAATGTAGTAAGAGAATAGGATTTCCAAATTTCCATATCATTCTCACCGTTTCAAGCAAAGACGAAGTCACTGTTGCATCTGTTACTCCAGCTCTCATGTTAGCACGAACAGGTGCTCCAAAACCAATTGAAGAATCTTGCCGTCTGGTAAATATATCATATGGTTTATGACTTTAGACCGACCTCAAAAACAGAAAACAAAGTATATTGGAGGATTTCTGCAAGGAGAAGCTATTAGCAGGCACTAACCTCTCTGAGATGGTTTTCTCAAGATCGACAAATGCTCCACCACAAATGAAAAGAATATCTTTAGTATCTATCTGAAGAGAATTTAGACATATCAAACACAGTATTACAACACAACCAAAGTAAAGTTAGAGCAATTTTCAGAGCATATAAAGCAGGTGCTTCTCATGATTATATATATGCAAAAGCAAGCAAAAAGGAATATTCCTCGTAAAGAAAAGTGATTTACTGTTCTATATTCTTTTCAAAAAGTAAATTACTAAGAACAAGAAAGATAATGTTAACTTAAAACACCCAAAGAAACAGGGAAAAGTATCTCACGTATGCCAAAGACAGAAAAAAGAATATGAAAAAAAAAATGTAACAGAAAAATACAGACTTCGCTCACTTCATATAGATTTAAATCTGTCAAGAATGCAATGACATTTGAGAGTTTGTTTGGGAATATTATCATTCAGTTTCACTTTTGTTCAAAGAAAAAAAAAAAATAAGCACCATGTTGACTACTGAGATTGTTCCCATTTTCAGCTTACTGGAAACACAACAAATTAACTTGCCTAGTTCCAGATTAAGGGAAAATGGCAATAGAAGCAATTGCAACATTAGAAAAAAAAAATCTTTCTACTTATATATTGCTCCTATAAAAAACAGTTGCAATATAGATGGTAAATTAAACAGAAAACAACCATAAATGAAATGAGGGATGTAATATATAGAGGCCTAATGTACCTGTATGTTATCACCCCGAGGATGTTTCCTTGCCCCCTTCTCAGGAACATTAACTATCTGAAGAAGAAGAAAATTGTTTTTTAAAGCTACTAGCAATACAAAATACCAACATTTCTAAAAGTAATTCTGTAACCGAGAGAAAAGAAAGAGAAAGATTTCCTCCACAATAAACTGATGAAAATAAATATTTCAAGAGAAAAACAATAGGACATACAATATGATTATGTTAATTTCAAAGCTTATAAAAGTTTGAAAAAAAATTGATTCTACTGCTACTACCACCACGGCCTTTCCACAATATTACTACTATTATTGGTGGATTATGCTATCATAAGAGCTTAGTGTTATAAAATATAGAAATTGAAGATAGGGTAAGGGACAGAAAGGTATTTTGTTGCCTGGACAATAGGTTAGGTAGTAAGGAAACAGAAGCCACTTTTGAATATTTAAATTAGAAATGATCCCAAACAGTAGAGTTTTAGACCTATGATTTCATGTTATCTAATTGTATGGTATCAATTAGTGTGGCAATTTTTTATTCCGAATGTTATAACTCAAATAATACTATTTGGGCCTTAAGTTACAAGCTTAAGTTTTGCATTTAATGGCAACTTAACATAGTATAAAAACCATTTTAACTGCATAATGCATTTGAATTCTATATCTACAGCATTTCACATTTGAATATTTATCTCAGCTAGATCCATGCAACAAACCTGCTATTGTTACATTTCAGAGGATTTGTTAAAGCTAAACACTATTTTTCGGCATATACTCACAAGCTCAAGCTTTTGGCAGAGCTACATATATATAAAATATTTGACCATAAGATCTAAATCCTCCAACCTACTTGTCTCTCTGGCAAGGTTATTGCTTGGGCCTCTCAAGTCCCACAAACATTTTTGTTCCATTGCATCACTAAGGTTTTCCTCTTCTTCTATCTCTATCCTAGTCTCTTGAAGCATCACCGTCATTTTCCTCACACAGCGCCTTCATCATTCCAAAAGTAGACAATTAATAGAATACAATATCTTCAACAACAGGACAGAAGCTCATATAATGTGTAATAGCTTGAGAAACCTAGGGGAATGAAAACAATAGTCGCCAAAAATTATATAGAATGATACAATGTTTGAAAAGTGACTTCCCACATGAGCATTGTCTTATGAATCAGTAAAGAGAAAGGGCAGAGAAGAATCGCCACAATTAGTGTCCTTCCAGTTTCAGTCAGAAAAATATGAAGGAAAGAAAATTGATGAGCAAATATAAACTTGCAAGCAGAGTAGAACCAATTGACTCACAGTTCCTTCCAGCATTTTCAATAATCCTTGTTGCACACCCTCGCCAGAAACATCCCTACTAATGTTTAAGCTCTCAGCCTGCAAAATAACTTCAATGTGTAAAAAAACTTTGGGTCAAACTGAAACCCAGAGAATAAATCACAGTATGTCATTTAGAAAAATATTAAAATGTAAAAGGGACCTTCTTAGTTATCTTATCAACTTCATCAATGTAAACTATCCCCTGTTGAGCTGCTTGTACATTGAATTCAGCTGCCTAGGTGCCAAATTGAAAATCACATGCACATTAGTCCACTGTTTAGTGAAAAGGCAAATACAAGAAGAAAGAATAAAGAATCCTGCAAAAGTAGTACATTAGCTGTAAAGAAATATGCATAAAGTCATAAGGAAAATTCTAGTGAAACTGTATGGAAGAAAGCACTTGTTTCCATAAAAAAGGTGCTGCCATAAGTAATCTCTTTCTATAAGTTGTTTTGAAGAAGCTTCGTTCATTGTGGGACTACTCTTCAAAATTTCATTGATGTGCTGGGAGAGGCCAAATAGGGAAGACAAACTCAGCTCTCATATGTAGCAGTCTAGCAGACATAGATATATGTCGAACATAAAAACAAACAATGCACGGAATTATATCTCTTCAAGTAAGGAGGTACTATCCTAGAAACACCTCCATGTTTCATCAAGTACACAAACAAGAATATTTTTATCTAGAGAAAACTTACTGCCATCAAAAGAGAAATACCATTCATGAAAACCAAGTAAACATAGTACACATTCACACACAAAATAAGTAAATGGAAGATTCTGTTTCAGAAATCATAATTCATAAGATGTCTAGAGAACTCCAATAAGAAAAGAATGCACATCATAGCAATATTGGAACAATAAGAAATAACAATGTAATATCTTTTCAAAACTCTAAAGATGCAAGTATGGGGAATACCATGAGAAGTTTATACAGTATTGATTCAACATCTTCACCAACATAACCAGCCTGCGAAATAGTACCATAACAACAATCCATTAGCAGCGGACCTCAAATTTGCCAAGTTGAAAATTTACAAGAAAATTAGATTAGTGAATGCCATCTACAATGACAAAAATCCTTTTTCAAGTGAAATCTTACTGCATTAATGGAAGCAATCAAGCAGGTCAAAATTACATAAAACACTCTCTACCTGAATGTTTAGTGTTCAGACATCCCATTCTAGCAGAGACAGAAAATAACTTTGCATAATTGCAATGAACGAAATATCTATAGCTATAACAATCAGAAACAGACTTGCCTGTGTTAACGCCGTTGCATCAGCAATGACAAATGGGACATTGACAAAGCGGGCTAGTGTTTTTGCAAGCAACGTCTTTCCTATTTTACAATATGTAAATCAGCCACTGGTTCTCACTGTATGCCACATAAGAATATATGTACATAAAACAAGGCATACCTGAGCCAGTTGGACCCATCAAGAGCACATTGCTCTTTTCTAACTCCACATTATCGTCATCATCTAGTGTGTCTACAGCTACTGCTTCTTCTCCTGACCTAGTAATAAATGCCCACACCATCAGTTTTATGACATATATACACACTACAAGGCATTTGTCAAAGTGCTTATAACTTTATGGGGTTGATGTGGTTATTGGAATTTGGAAACTAACCCTTTTTGGAAGGAGCCATTGTAAATCCTCTTATAGTGGTTATAAACAGCCACAGAAAGTACCTGCACCATAAACATGAAAAAAAAAAAAAAAAAAACCACCTTTTGAATAAACAACAACAATGTCTACTAAAATTACTGAAATGATAAAAACGAAACCTTTTTGGCTCTCTCTTGACCAATAACAAACTTATCAAGACCCTTGCAAATCTCCTTTGGCGTGGGCAAATCCTTCCCCAAATTAGACCCACCCCAACCACTCCCGCCACTACCACCGTCACTACCATCGGACCCACCACCGTTATTGGGTCCGGTCGCCCTAACGACATTGACTCCAGGCGCAAACGGGGGGCCAGGCGGAGTATGGACGGCGAGGCCATTACCTGGTGGTGGAGGAGGAGGTTCCCCACCGTAGGAGGATCTCAAAGTGTCCCAAAACGAGACCCTCTCTTCACCACCGGAGACTTTCCTGGACTTATTGTTGAGACCCAGTTTGAGCTCCACGAAGCTGCCTTGAAGAGGAGCAACCCTGTAAGATTTGAAGTAGTAAGCTGATTTACAGTTGGGGCAGATGTTAACGGCCTGATAACCGGCGTTATCAGGAGGCGGAGACGGAGGCGGAGGCGGAGGAGGAGATAGATTGGCGGAGGAGGAGAAAATGAGATCCATGTGCTTGGAACATTTGGGGCAGTTGGCCTCCGCCCTGATTTTACGATAATTCTTGTGATTGTCGCCAGAATTGCCACCACCCTGATCCCACTTGAATCGCTCCTGTATCCGAATAAAAGAGTGAGGGCGGCGTCCAGCATCGAGGTGGGTCAAGCGGTGAAGATGGCCCAGCACGAGAGGAGTGAACCGGGTTCGCGACGACGTCAGGAAGGATGACATATCTTTGAGCTTCCTCCATCTCAACATTCCAGACATATGATAAGATATCAATCCCGATACCAAGATAATGAGTTTGATAAGATTGGGTAATAGAAAAGAATTGAATTGAAATTGATTTATTTATTTATAAGTGTTGAAAAAGGTGGAGACGAGAGCTGAGAGTGATTGTAGCAGAAAATATGGAAAGAAATGAAAATAAAAAAAATAAAAGAGGGAGTGGGAAGACAGTTACTAAAATTGACAGTTTGACCCGCATGATCCGTACTTTAATCTGCTTCATGCCTTCTCCTACTTACAAGTTACTTTGGATAACGTTAAAAGTTACCTTCACGATCTCTTCTTTCTTCTGCAAGTTGACCATCACCCATTTACATTTTCTTTTTTCTTTTTTATAGGTAATTTTTAGTGTATAAATAAGAATCAATACATTTCAGTTTATACAATACAATGTAAATCTTTAGAGAGATGACTGATAGTAGTATGCTCCATGATTATTAGGAAAGCTTGTATGATAGGAAAAATTACTACTTGAATGCTAGTAGTGGATAATTTTCTAAAAGTTCTTCAATTCAATGGAAAGAGGAGTTTCCCCAATCCAAACCAATTCACAATCAACAAAGAAAGCAAACTTAAATAATGCATGAACTATACGATTAGCTTGATGATAAACGAATTGAACATCTCAAAACACCTAAGCTGTCAACAATCTCCAAAATGTCATTATAAATCTTCCCAACTCAGAAGGAGGTAGGAATCCTAGCAATAATGAAATCTACAAATGTTGGCGGATCCAACTCAACACATTGTGGAAAGACCATTTCTCAAGCCAACAGGAATCCCTTTCGCGCGCACTGCCATTAGCATCAACAGCTATGGGAACACCAAGCCGTTGCGAGCATGCGGCCATAACCAGCTTTGTCCAATCACATATGACCACACCAAGACCCACCAGAGACATCTGAAGCATCTGAATTCAATTTGAAAACACCTTGAGACAAGAACATGTGATGTTTCTGAACTTTTTTATTCCGCCAGAACCAGACCCGCCAAAGGATGAGTGATGACAGCCAGCTCTTCAAACTCCCCTCCAAGTAAGGCAATCCTGACAAGCAACTATAAAACCCATAAAATCCATACAATCTGCATATTGAATTCCCTCAATAAAGCAGCAGCTATTTTGAACCTCATCCAACAAACCACACCAACAAAAAGCATTCAAAGCACAGCGGACAAACATCACGATTCACGAATGGGAACAAACTAAATACCTCATTCACAACGGACAAGGATGCTATCTTAATACCTCCCTTTCGGTAGTGTTATTGGTGACCTTCATTGAGAGGAAAAAATAAATAAATTAGCACGCAAATACATACATAAGTTTAAAAACCTGCTGACAAAGTGAAATACAGGAATGTGATTGTATGGATTTTATAGGCTTTATAGTTGCTTGTCAGGATTTATGCAGTGTGTTGAATCACAGGTAAATATTGCTAACAATTTTGTTTTCTCAGCTGTTACTTCAATTGCTTTTAGTACCATTTACCTTTGAAAATGTTAGTTTTTGTATCTCTCTTATAATACTATTCTCTCATGCTATCTTCTTGTCCACCGCGCCCTCAGCCACACCTAGGCTACAAATATAATAAATAAAGTAAATTTTATACAAGAACAACATCCATATATCCATATATCTCTCTTCAACCAAGAAGAAAAAACAGAGGATTACTTACTTGCATTGCCAAATAAACACCACCACAAGAAAAAAAGAGCAAGTCCAACCACGAAAATTTTCTTAGACATTAGTTTCACTCGGCTTTTACCCAACAAGTGGGCATCGACCTCTGACTCTGAGTTGTGTTCTGTTTCTTCCAATGTTTTAGAGTTGAGATCCTCTTGATCTTCCACATTTTCAACAAGTCCAGCTTCATTAAGACTGTTATCATCACTTTTTGGTGTACTTTCCTCCTCCACATATAGTAGATGGACTCCACACTCTTTTATCTTGCAGTTTGGTATTGGTTGTCGGTTTATATCCACAGGAGAGAATTCAAAGAGAGCCTCTTGGCAGGATGAGTAAATGCTCAAATTATGTTCTCCATCATCTCTTTGAACTACAGCATACAGCCCATGAGCGTATAGCAGAAACATGTGATCTGACTCGAGGAATCCATGTGTCCCGTTGAAGCCTATGTCCTCTAAGTCACAGTCAATTTCATGCAACTCGCCATCCTTGGTTAAGAAATAACATTTGCAATTGAAAAAGAAACTACGATATCTGCAATCCTCAAATGCAGCTACAATACAAAGAGCGAAACCCAAGAACTTGGTACTACACCAATGCGGAGGCAGCTTTATTATGACTGCAGATCCCCTATTTTGATGGCTGAACCACTCAGGAATTTCATTTCCAGGAAAACAAAAGCTAACTGCAGCTCCTTCCACATCATTCTGTGCCGTCAAAATTATTATTCTTAGCATTATAGAAATAGGCTACAAATCTGGTTTTTCAAAACCCGTACGAGGATTTGTTAACAGTGACCTTTAAAGAATAAAATAAATTCACAAATCTAGACTATGACTAGATCCCTCAAAAGTAAGCAAACTCATCATCAGCAGAAAAATTCAAAAGAAAGTGCGAGATAGTACCTCAAGATAATCTTCCATTGATGCAGTCCCACGTGCCTTAGTTGCCATAACTTGAATCCTTACCCGTGCATCTGCCATAATATTTATCCGTGCATTTGCATCCAATTTCAAGCAATTAGAATACATGAAACTCTGTTGGGAATTCCAATTTCCAGTGAAGACCACATTTGACGTTGGTAAAGTTTCCAGAGAAATGCATTGATGTGCTTGTAATTCTTGTAGACGCGATGGAAGTGGAAACTCTTGCAAAGATTGAAGTCTCTTACAGTGGCTTATGTTAAGGCCTTTTAAAGAAGAAAACGGTTTAAGGCTTAGGCTTTCAAAGTTGTTTCTACTTAGATTCAAATGCTGTAAGAAAGATAAGCAGCTAAGAGCACTCGGCAATTTTGACAGGTTGCACTCACTTAGTCCCAACTGCTTTAAAGAACATAAACCAGATGATGAAGACAATGGCAAGTCATCTAGCATTTTGTCAACTCCACTACAACCAGAGAGATCAAGATTTGAAAGAGATTTCATATTACAAATGGTATTTGGAAGACTTTCTATATATTTGCAGTATCCCATATTCAGATAAGAAAGCCGAGGTAGAAGTTCAATGGACGCATGTAATTCTTTTATGGCCGTTTCACCCAAATCAAGATCCAGTAGCTTTCCCCTAGTCTCCAAAACTTCTGGTACATCATCTAGTTTTGAGCAGCCACGAAGATAGAAATGTTCCAAAGATTCTAACTTAAAAATGCTGCTTGAGAGTCTCTTTAACCTTGTGCACTTTCGGACACTCAACCAGTTAAGCTTAGTGAGATGCTCTATTGAAGATGGCACTTCTTCTATAGCAGTCCCGTCTAAATACAAAGAAATTACATCCCTTGATAGCTCAGGGAACTGACTGATGCTTGAGCAACCTCGGAGACTAAGCATCGTAAGGGATGTCAAATTACAAATGTTGCTCGGAAGATTCTTAAGCCTTGTGCAGTAGTTTAGTTTCAACGAGACAAGTTGATTGAGAGACTCGATTGTCGAAGGAACTTCTTCTATTGCTGTCTGATCTAAATGTAACTCCTTTATATTCCATGAAATCTCCGGAAACTTGGTAAGCCTTGAGCAACCATTAAAAATCATAGTTTGAAGATTTGATGCCCGAGATAGGTTTGGGCTTTCTGTCAAGTGTTGCGAGTAACTGAGATCAATTCGTCTCAAGTTCTCCAGATTACACTGTAGAAAAGGCTTGAACCAATTAATTAAATATCAAAGAGATTCAAATGCATACAAGACATGAAAATTATATAAATGTTAAACATATATACCTGATTTCCCTTCCAAAGGTGTTCGACATTACTGTGATCCATTTTAAGCTCAATAAGGTTCTCAGGGTTAAATTTAGAAGGCATAGATCTTAAAGGATATCTATGCCAATGTAGATATCTCAGCTCATCAGGAAGTAATTCAAGGCCTTGACATAGGTGCACCTTGTCATTCTCTTTGTTGCCTTTAGTGTAGCGAGAGCTATAGAATTTCATAAATCTAAGTCTCTGCATTCTCATGAATGCATCAGAATTTAGGTGCAGCTCATTTATTTGAGACAAATCTAGAGATATACTTTCAACTGCATTAGTCCCCTGTCAACAAAATCAAATAGATAAGGATATAGCTTTGTATATTTAAGAAAAATTTCCAAGTTTTCTATTTCATAAAGCCTCAAATATTGAAGAATTATAATGCAATTGGATCTTACTGTATTTTTCTTGAATAAATTGTAGATATCTTGAGGATCCCACAATCTACTACGCTTTCCGGGCTCTTTTATGGATTCTTGAAGAACAATACTATGACCCATTTCTTGTACCAAATCATGCATTAGTAACTTATTTTCTATCACAGTTATAAGGCATTTGTCAATGAGAACACTTATTCCGATTTCAGTTGATAAACCATACCCATCTAGTATAGCTATTACATGATCTCTTTGCTCCCCTTTGAAGAAACATATAATATCAAGAAATATTTCCTTTTCTTGATTATCCAATCCATCATAACTTATTCTCAGCATATTTTGAATGTCCAAGTTGGGACACTTCTTAAGTTTGTTCAAAGAACTTTTCCACTCTTTCTTACTTCTGCCTTGTAAAAAACAACCCAAAACTTTAAGAGCTAATGGATTGCCTTTTGCATAGGAGACAACTCGATTTGACAGAGCCATGTAATCTTCTGTAGGATAGCTTTGCTTGAAGGCATGGAAACTAAAGAGTTGAAGAGCATCATGATAATTTAATTCTTTAAGCTCATATAATCCATCAACACCATTCTTAAGCACTTGTTTATCTCTAGATGTTATAATAATTCTACTCCCAGGACCAAACCAACTAAGATCTCCAACTAAATAGTTCAAGTGTAGTGCATTATTTACATCATCAAGAACAATAAGTACCTTCTTGCGACAAAGCCTGTTTATCATAAAAGCATCGACATTTTGATTTCGATCCTCTAATATTTCAGAAAGTAGCTTTTCTTGTAGATTGTTTAGGCCACATTTAGCAGATTCTTCCCTAATGTTTGCAAGAAAGCAACAACTTTCGAATTGATTGGCAATTCGATTGAATATAGCTCTTGCAACAGTGGTCTTGCCTATACCAGGCATGCCCCAAATTCCAAGACAATGAAAGTCTAGTGTTCCAATGCATAATAAAGAATCAACATTTTCTATGAGTGACAAAATTCCAACCAAGCCATCCAAACGATCACGTGGTGACGTATGCTTCAATTTCTTTAAAACATCTTTGACAATTTTCTCAATAAATTCAGATTCAAGCCTGCCAATCATCAAGAAAATTTTTGAACAAAGTAGGGAAAAATATAGGTAGGTTGACAACCCCAAAGCATCAATTCTATGGCAAGAGTTATTATGATTTTCTTTTTGAAAAAGAAACAATATTGTACGGTCACCAATCAAATTATCAATTCTTTCACGATATGTTTTCATAAAACAAATTCATTAGTAAAAATTAAACTTCTCTTCCAATTTCATACCTGATCGTAGAATAAAAATATTAAAGAAAGTGTAATTTAAATATCCTCGAATTATAATATATATGAACATGATCTATTGTCTTTCCATAAAGATAAATCGCAACAAATCCTAACATAAAACTAAGCAAACAAATGAAATGTTCCAACTTAATTTCGAAAGTAATTACAAAGATTTGGTTCTAACTTACCTAAAATAAAATAATTGATGCAGATCAATCAGTTTTAACTTATTGATTTGAGTAAAGATAATTTCATATTATTATTGGAGACATCAAATTTTGATGTTTTGTTGACATCATCAACTAATTAATGTTAAAAATAAGCAAATTCAGTGAGAAAAAAACAAGTAAACAGAAGAACATACGTACCCATCATGCTCCTTTAAATCCCAACCAGATAAATTAGCTACTTGATTCAAAGCATCCCTCCAGTTTGAAACCTTATCTTTTGTCTTCTTGAAGCATTTTTCGTGCTTAGCAAATGCTTCCCCATAACTACCTATTTGTTTCCTTACATCGGATGGAAGCACATGGTAGAAAACTGGTAGTATAATCTGCCCCTTTGTTTTCTTGCATTCAAGTATCTTCAAAAGCTCGTTCAAGCACCACGTAGAAGAAGCGTAGTTTTTGGAGAGAATGACGATGGAAAGGCATGAATCTTCAATTGTTTTAGAGAGTGCTGGAGAAATATCATCACCCTTCATTATGTCATTGTCGATGAAGGTTTGGATCTTTGTCCTGCGCAAGGCTGCATAGAGATGACTCGTAAACGTATTGCGAGTGTCTTCACCTCTAAAGCTCAGGAAGACATCAAACTTGGTTCCACGAGTAGTAATGTCGTCAGAATAAGAAGAAAGAGAAGAAGCCATCACAGAGTAGAAGTTAGAACTGATGTTGTATCTCTTACTAACCCATCATATGATATTATATATAATGAAGTTCCTTTTTATGGGTCCGATTACATAATTAAACATAAAACGATCGAAACGCGTCACCTTGATGATATATACATATAGCTACTTTATTGTGGAATATTGGTTGAGGCTGCTATATATAGTTTTTTTTTCCAAGGAAGAAAGATTGAAGAAATTATTAAGTGATGATCTGTTGGAGACGTTGGGATGCAAGTCAAACATGAATACTTGATAAAAGATTAATTATAATTACGAAAATAAGAAGATGAAAAGGACACATAAACTGCCCTCATGAAAAATCAAAGACTAGGTGGTAAACTTCAGGTATCAAACTTTATATAAATAAGAATTTGGTAGATATCAAGAGATAACATATCATGAAATATACTGTTTAGAAATTAAGTATGAGGAAATTTCTCATATAAGTACATAGAGAGATGACTCGACTTTTTATTTTGGTTACATCATAAGTTTTCAGTTTTATTTTTATTTTTTATTTTTTATTAACAAAATGGGACCATATATAGGAAAAAAAAATCATTAAATTAAAGAAAATGAAATATTCATACACCTAACTAAGAGAGACCGTAACCTTTTCAAATTATTAATTTGCTAATAGGAATTGCAGTGAATGCATTTAATTTTCTTTTGAATTTCTTCAATAGCCTCTATATATATAAAATAGGGCAAACTGCAGTGGAATACGCTGAAGTTTGATGATATTGAAATAAAATCGTACTTTTCCTTAAACTATAACAAAATTTATTCTATATAAGTAATTACTTATTAGAGTGCACATCTACTTGTAATAAAGTAGTTAGTGTACCTCTCTCCCATCTCAGTGGTGAGGAGTTCAATTTTCACCATACACATAACAACATGTATAGGTAGTTTTCTCTCCTTATTGTGGGACTAGATGTCTCATGTTATGGGAGTAGATATCCGGACCACACGTTTAATGGTTAATCTCGGCAGGTTCCGATAATTATTAATATTATACTTGTATCCCTTTTAAAAAAAAATTACTTGTAAGAGTATCTCACAAATATAAAATAAATTATATTATATTATATATATATATAAAAGAAGGCTAAATGTGTCCCTTTAAAAATGAGTCACTCAAATACTTTCTTTAACTAAGAAAATACGATTCTACTGCAAAATAGTTACAGATTCAACTTGATAATTAACTTACGACAATATTAATAAAATTGATACCAACAACCACCATGAAAAGACACAAAGATTAGAAAAATGATCAGAAGGTAAACTTATTTAATGTTGTGGTGAATTGAGATATATAGGTGGTACATATTATAAGCAATGTAATGTAATTTTTTATTTTTTTTTCCAACAAGCACGCGGCTCTGTTTTTCTTTCTAAGAATCTTAATCTATTCTACTATATACTTTTGTCGTTTTGTTTTTATCATATTATCCATTAATTTCATTAAGCAGATGGTTAACAAACAAATAACAAATATCAGGACCAATGGACTGACTTGTTACCAAATACCAAATAATGATGGAAGCCCAGTACATGAAGTGTACGCATCAAAACTGTTAGTAAAGCAAACTTGATGGAGACAAAATCAAGACAAAATCAAGTGGAAATTTTATATATATATAACAAAAAATATTTATAATATTAAAATTTTATTAATATGAAAAATAATTATTTAATACACAATTAAACATTTTGTTTTTTTTTTAAGATAAATTCATCCAAATCCATCAAACTCCATCCAATTTCATATAAATATGTAAAAAAATCAGCTCTATATATAATTCCAATAAAATCTATATAAAATCTGTGAAATCCATAAATTACATTAAAATCCTTCACTTAAAAAAAAAGCTCCAACAAATTCTAGTTTAATTGATCCAATTTAATTTACATGTCAATTGACATTCAAGTTCTCTTGATGATATTGTTATTTGTTGCTGAACATAATTAAATTTTCTTATTAATGTGGTAGACTTACCTTCATCAATTAATCGAATTTTTTTTAATTAAACGCGATAAATATGTGTTTGACAGAGAAAATAATATCCAATCATTAGAAATGAAGATTCAGAGTCCAGAAACTTGTATTGTAAGTATACATCATCAAATTAAACTGCAATAATGCAATGCCAATCCCTTATCAAATCTCTTTCAGTACTTTTATGGGTTTTGAAAGAAAATTAATAGCAGTCCAGAGTCGAAGACCAAATGGGAAGCTTTTATTGTTATTCTTATTAAAATTAATTCAACAGTTTGTCATAGAACTTCTAACAAATAACTTCCACAGTTTCAATAAACCATGTAAACTCAAATTTATCACAAAATCAATAAAAACTACAAACATATTGCAACTTATGTATCATATAATCCATATATCCATATCATTAAAATAAAAAGTAGCCTTTAATAAAAAATACACCAACTTATTTGTACGAAGAACAAAAGTAATTAGAAGTAAACAAGAACAAATAATTCAATGAAATTAATATGATTCCAGCTGAAAAATTAGAAGGGTTTTTGAGTTACCTTGTTCTTGTTGTAACCAAACTTTAGAGTTTGTAAAACTGAATCATTTACACAAATAATTAACATTTTCACAAATAATAACTGCCTCTGTTTGTAAAATCGAACCGAGAACAGAATCGAAATTGAATCCTTTTTTTTTCTCTTTTCGAAACTGAACCGAAATCGCACGATAACACAATTTTATCTCTGAATCGTTTCGAAACTGAAACTGAATTTAGTGTTCTCTGAAACTGAAACTGAAACGTGACAAAACAGAACACAAACTGAATCCTTTCGAAGATTTCTGTCCGCGAGGGAAAAGGAGGCAAAACGGTGGCGAGGGAGGGAGGGAGGATGAAAACGCTGACGAGGGAGAGAGGCCGAGGTAAAACGGCGACCAGAGAGGGAGGCGAGGGAAACAGAGCGCGAAGGAGGGGAAACACCGGCAACGGAGGGAGAGGAAAAATACCGAAGACAGAGGGGAGAGAGAAATGCCGGCGCCGGCGACGAAGTCTTAACAACGGTGATAAAGTTTAACCGTAGATGGAATCGAAACGGCAAAGGAGAGAGAGGGTGCGGCGAAATGAGAGAGAGGGAGAAAAATAAAATTAGATTTTAGGTTTTTTAATTTAATGAAATAAAATCTGAAAAATATTATTTTGAGTTGAAGTTAAATTTTACTAATCGATATATATTAGGATTAAAACATAAATTGCCGATTCCAAAATGGTTAAAAACCATTGTTTTGTTTTTTCATGTTAAAAATAATTCTTTTCATTATTTTTTTGTCACTTATGATTTTGTCCCTTATTATTATTGAATGATTTTTCTTTTTTTCTTTCTTTTTTTATCAAGTGAGGTTAAATATACAAGTGTAAAAATGACATTGTCCATTATATGTTAAAGTCTAATAAAATTCTACCGTTAATCAACGGGTCAAGGGAATGCCAGTGTTATTATCATATTTTCACAAATTTCTGTACAATTATATCTATATCTACGGTGAGTTACTGGCATTCCCCCTACTTTTTAATTAATAGTACTGCTAATTTTAACTCTATATGTCAACTTCTCTCAATCAATTAACAAAATAAGACTTTTTTTTTTTTTTTTAGTACAAAGGAGGGTATTGAAACCCAAACAACAGACCAAAACTACCCAGAACAAAATCCGGCAGAGGCATACCCCTGCAAATCATACATAAGAATCAAAGCTATACTGTTCGAAAAAAAAAAAAAAAAATTCAAAGCTATATATTAGGAGGAGGATCCTCAAAAACGACAAACCCATGTTTAAAGAATGGCCCGTGTGAACAGTATATACCGAATAGTGGATTCCACACGTGTGCACTAAATAGTAGATTCCACGTGAACAGTATTGATTAACAGTATTCAAAATTTTCCTATAAATACCCCTTTCCCTTCATTTGTGAACTATCTTAAAATCAAGTGTCTTCTCTTCTCCCTTAAGTTTGTTCTTTCCTCTTGTAAAGTTGTTCTCTCCTAAAATATTAGAGAGAGAGGTTGTAATTATTCCGATCTAATAAAGTCTTTCTATTTTTACCCGTGTATATTTTTCTCAAATTAATTGAAGGTTTTACTACGTAAATATTGCGTGTCTAGTTCTTCTCCGCTTTCCTGAAATCTCTACTTTTTGCGTTATATCGCTTCCACTTCCACATGAAATTTCCTAACAATGGAGAAACCACCCAGCCAACCATTAGAGTGGTCCCAAAACACACCACCAGCTGTTACAGTGTCCAGACTATTGATCTACTCCCATCAACATTCAGCTTGGTCCATCCAGGAAGAGGAGGGGTCCAAGCAATGAAATTCAGATTCATTTTTTTTGGTTTAAAACAGATGCTGTTAGCTTGCACCCAGTCTTTCTTGTAGTTCAAAATAACCCAAGCTGGGTTGTAGGGTATGGAGAAATCTTTATCAAAAACAGTCTTACAGCGCCAATATTTCCAAAGGAACCAGATAATAAGCACAAAATAAAGATACCTCGGTATGCTGTCCTCCTCCAGATCAGTGGCTTTCAAAATCCAAAGGAACCAGTCTTGTATATCCTTCTCCTGCTCCTCATTTGCATCGACTAGGTAAAACAAAAGTGAATTTGAATCAAAGGGTGTTTGATTTTGTAATTTTTTGTTTAAATTTGGTTTTTTTTTTTTGTACATTCTTATCTGGGTTTTCAGTGCAGAAGTCAAGGGAGCAACCTCTGCTCAGTCACAGTCCAATGAAGATGTCACTGTGGCCGATTTCGTCAATGGTTTGATCACCAAGTTTGAGAAGACCAACTGAAAAACCAAACCGAACCAAACTGTAGCAGTTCAGTTTTGATCGGTTTTTCAAAGAAAACCCCCCATATTTGGTTTTACCCAAATAAAAACCGATAAAAATAGATTTGGTTCGGTTTTGAGCAAAACCGAACTAAACCGATTTTTACCCACCCCTATTGACAGTAGCATGCGAGTGTATAGCCTCTCAATGATTAATGGAAAGGCTTTATTTATATTTTTTTAATTCGATGCAGGAAATTACTTTTACATGCCAATAAAAGAATATACAGTACAGCACGATTAAGTTTGTGTGTTTTGAATCTTGAATGCTAGTAGTGGATAATTTTTTATAAGCTTGACGGATTAGAAGACTTGTTTACTGTTCAAATTTGTCAATTGTGCTTCATATCATGCTTTTTAATACTACTGTAATCTTCTTTTTTTAAATTAATTAACAAAATAAGACATTTTCACTTGGTGCCTAAACCATATCAGATAACTCCAATATATTCTCAAAACACTTGGGCACACCCAATTAACTTCAATCTAATCTCACCATTTTGCAGGTAAAATATTCAGTTTTTGCAGAATATCACAAGTTTGGAATATGGAATTTCATTGGAACTCCAAAATGTCATTATTATAACTATTCCCAACTCAGAAGGAGGTAGGAATCCTACCAATAATGAAATCTACAAATGTTGGTGGATCCAACTCAACACATTGTGGAAAGACCATTTCTCAAGCCAACAGGAATCCCTTGCGTGCTGCTATTAGCATCAACAGCAATGGGAACACCAAGCCGTTGCGAACATGTAGCCATAACCAGCCTTGCCCCATCACATATGACCACACCAAAGACCCACTAGAGACATCTGAAGCATCTGAATTCAATTTGAAAACACCTTGAGACAAGAACATGTTATGCAGAGGCAAAGGATGAGTGATGACAGCCAGCTCTTCAAACTCACCTCCAAGTAAGGCAATCCTGACAAGCAACTATAAAACCCATAAAATCCATACAAACTGCATATTGAATCCCCTCAATAAAGCAGCAACTATTTTGAACTTCATCCAACAAACCACACCCCCAAAAAGCATTCAAAGCACAGCGGACAAACATCACGACTCACGAATGGGAACAAACTAAATACCTCATGCACAACGGACAAGGATGCTATCTTAATACCTCCCTTTCGGTAGTGTTGGTGACCTTCATTGAGAGGAAAAAACAAATAAATTAGCACGCAAATACATACATAAGTTTAAAAACCTACTGACAACGTGAAATACAGGAATGTGATTGTATGGATTTTATAGGCATTATAGTTGCTTGTCAGGATTTATGCAGTGTGTTGAATCACAGGTAAATATTGCTAACAATTTTGTTTTGTCAGCTGTTACTTCAATTGCATTTGGTACCATTTACCTTTGAAATTGTTAGTTTTTGTACATCTCTTATAATACCTTTCTCTCATGCTATCTTCTTAACCACTACGACTCAGCTCCATATATCAAATAAATAAATAAATTTTATACAAGAATAACATCCGTATATCCATATATCTCTCTTCAACCAATAAGAAAAACAGAGGATTACTTACTTGCATTGCCCAATAAACACCACCACGAGAAAAAACGAGCAAGTCCAACCACGAAAATTTTCTTAAACATTAGTTTCACTTGGCCTTTACACAACAAGTAGGAATCAACCTCTGACTCTAAGTTTTGTTCTGTTTCTTCCAATGTTTTAGAGTTGAGATCCTCTTGATCTTCCACATTTTCAACGAGTCCAGCTTCATTAAGACTGTTATCATCACTGTTTGGTGTACATTAACAAAGCTTAAGATAAGACAGTAGATATTTCATCAACCACACAACATTATGTTCTCCATCATCTCTTTGCAATACAGCATACAACCCATGAACGTATAGCAGAAACATGTGATCTAACTCGAGGAATCCACATGTCCCATTGAAGCCTATGTCCTCTAAGTCACAATCAATTTCATGCAACTTGTCATTCTTGGTTAAGAAATAACATTTGCAATTGAAAAAGAAACTACGATATCTGCAATCCTCAAATGCAGCTACAATACAAAGAGGGAAACCCAAGAACTTGGTACTACACCAATGCGGAGGCAGATCTATTTTGACTCTAGATCCCCAATTTTGATGGTTGAACCACTCAGGAATTTCATTTCCAGGAAAACAAAAGCTAACTGCAGCTCCTTCCACATCTTTCTGTGCCACAAAATTATTATTCTTAGTTAGCATTATAGAAATAGGTTACCAATCCGAGTTTTTATAACACGTAAAGAGGATTTGTTAACAGTGATCTTTAAAGAATAAAATAAATATACAAATCTAAATTATGAATAGATCCCTCAAAAATAAGCCAACTCATCATCAGCAGAAAAATTCAATAGAAAAAGCGAAAGAGTACCTCCAGATAATATTCCATTGATTCTGTCCCACGTGCCTTAGTTGCCATAACTTGAATCCTTAGCCGTGCATCTGCCATAATATTTGTCCGTGCATTTGCATCCAATTTCAAGTAATTAGAATACATGAAACTCTGTTGGGAATTCCAATTTCCAGTGAAGACTACATTTGAATTTGGTAAAGTTTCCAGAGAAATGCATTGATGTGCTTTTAATTCTTTTAGACGCGATGGAAGTGGAAACTCTTGCAAAGATTGCAGCCTCTCGCAATGGCTTATGTTAAGGCCTTTTAGAGAACAAAGTGGTTTAAGGTTTAGGCTTTCAAAGTTGTTTCCACTTAGATCTTATATTCAAATCCTCTAAGAAAGATAAGCAGCTAAGAGCACTTGGCAATGTTGACAGGTTGCACTCACTTAGTCCCAGCTGCTTTAAAGAACATAAACCAGATGATGAAGATAATGGTAAGTCATCTAGCATTTTGTCAACTCCACTACAACCAGAGAGATCAAGATTTGAAAGAGATTTCATATTACAAATGCTATTTGGAAGACTTTCTATGTATTTGCAGTCCCCTATATTCAGATAAGAAAGCCCAGATAGAAGTTCAGTGAACGCATGTAATTCTTTTACGGCCGTTCCATCTAAATCAAGACACAGTAGCTTTCCCCTAGTCTCCCACACTTCTGGTAAATCATCTAGTTTTGAGTAGCCGCAGATATGAACATATGCCAAATATTCTAATTTAAAAATGCTACTTGAAACTCTTTTTAACCTTGTGCAATTTCGGAGACTCAACCTGGTTAGCTTAGTGAGACGCTCGATTGAAGAAGGCACTTCTTCTACAGCAGTCCGATCTAAATACAAAGAGTTTATATCCCCTGATAACTCTGGGAACTAACTGATGCTTGAGCAACCTCGGAGCCTAAGTTCCATAAGGGATGTCAAGTTACGAATGTTGCTTGGAAGATTCTTAAGCCTTGTGCACAACTCCAGTTTCAATGAGACAAGTTGATTGAGACACTCGATTGCCGAAGGAACTTCTTCTATTGCAGTCTGATCTAAATGTAACTCCTTTATATTCCATGAAATCTTCGGAAACTTGGTAACCCTTGAGCAACCTTTAAGAACCATAGTTTGAAGATTCGATATGCCCGAGATAGGTTTGGGCTTTCTGTCAAGTGTTGCGAGTAACTGAGGTCAATCCGTCTCAAGTGCTCCAAATTACACTATGACAAAAGAGATAAGGCTTGAACCAATTAATTAAAAATCAATGAGGTTCAAATGCATACAAGACATGAAAATTATATAAATGTTAAACATACTTGATTTTCCTTCCAAAGGTGTTCGACATTGCTGTGATGCATTTGAAGCTCAACAAGGTTCTCAGGGTTAAATTTAGAAGGCATAGATCTTAACGGATATCTATGCCAATGTAGATATCTCAGCTCATCTGGAAGTAATTCAAGGCCTTGATGTAGGTGCACCTTGTCATTCTCTTTGTTGCCTTTAGAGTAGTGAGAGCTATAGAATTTAAGAAGTCTGAGTCTCTGCATTTTCATGAAGGCATCAGAATTTAGGTGCAGCTCATTTATTTGAGACAAGTCTAGAGATATACTTTCTACTGCATTAGTCCCCTGTCAACAAAATCAAATAGATTAGGATATAGCTTTGTATATTTAAGAAAAATTTCTAAGCTTTCTATTTCATCAAGCCTCAAATAGAATGAAGAATGTAATGCAATTGGATCTTACCGTATTTTTCTTGAATAAATTGTAGATATCTTGAGGATCCCACAATCTACTACGCTCTCCGGGCTCTTTTATGGATTCTTGAAGAACAATACTATGACCCATTTCTTGTATCAAATCATGCATTAGTAAATTATTTTCTGTAACAGTTATAAGGCATTTGTCAATGAGAACACTTATTCCGATTTCAGTTGATAAACTATATCCATCTAGTATAGCTATTATATGATCTCTTTGCTCCCCTTTGAAGAAAAATGTAATATCAAGAAAAATTTCTTTTTTTTTTGATCACCCAATCCATCATAACTTATTCTCAGCATATTTGAATGTCTAAGTTGGGACACTTCTTAAGTTTGTTCAATGAACTTTTCCACTCTTTCTTACTTCTACCTTGTAAAAAACAACCCAATACTTTAAGAGCTAATGGATTGCCTTTTGCATAGGAGACAACTCGATTTGACAGAGCCATGTAATCTTCTGTAGAATAGTTTTGCCTGAAGGCATTGAAACTAAAGAGTTGAAGAGCGTTATGATAATTTAATTCTTTAAGCTCGTATAATTCATCAACACCATTCTTAAGCACTTGTTTATATCTAGATGTAATAATAATTCTACTCCCATGACCAAACCAACTACGATCTCTAACTAAATAGTTCAAGTGTAGTGCATTACTTACATCATTAAAAACAATAAGTACCTTCTTTCGACAAAGCTTGTTTATCGTAAAAGCATCGACTTTTAGATTTCGATCCTCTAATATTTAAGAAAGTAGCTTTTCTTGTAGATTGTTTAGACCACATTTAGACCATTCTTCCCTAATGTTTGCAAGAAAGCAACAACTTTCGAATTGATTGGCAATTCGATAGAATATAGCTCTTGCAATAGTTGTCTTGCCTATAGCAGGCATGCCCCAAATTCCAACACTATGAAAGTCTACCGTTCCAATGCATAATAAAGAATCAACCTTTCCTATGTGTAAAAAAATTCCAACCAAGCCATCCAAATGATCACGTGGTGACGTATGCTTTAATTTCTTTAAAACATCTTTGACAATTTTCTCAATAAATTCAGACACAAGCCTGCCAATCATCAAGAAAATTTTTGACCCTAAGTGTTTATCTATCCTTACAGATTCTTTCATATAAACTCTACAGGTTTTCTCTAAGAAGTATAGCATAAACACTCTCAGAAGTGTTTAAACCTCATTTATACATTATTTTATTTTATACATGATTATTATCTAGTACACTATTTTCAACATTTATTATTATAGTTGACAGTTTTTCCATACTATTTTACTTATTATATATTATTAATAGTTAAGAATATGTTCTAGACATATTTACTTAGTAGATATATTTATATTTTCTCCATACTAATTAATTATTGTCTGTGGACATATTTCGAGTTAACATTCAGTTTAAATACTCACTCATATGTTCTCCTAGGATAAAATGTCTAGTTTTTTTCATATTTTTTGTGGGTTTTTTTTAATAACCTATCCAAGCTCTACACTTTTTTTTATCAAGATCATGCAGAACTATATGTTTGATCGAAATTTCAGTTATATATTCTATATAAGTAATTACTTATAAGAGTATCTCACAAACATAATATATATATATATATATATATATATATATATATATATATATCATATAATTGATCAATTCTCTATGAAACAAAAGTTAGAGTAATGAATTAGTTCATTTCTTATTAGAGTTGTAAGTTTGAAAACCTACTTCAGAAACCATTATATCGCTTAAATTGTGTTTGATGTTTCCGTTGCAGTCACGAACTCACAGACATACTTTACAGAATTTGACATTTGATTGTATGGAAGAAAATGCAAACAGGAAAAGAAGGGTAAATGTGTCCCTTCAAAAATGATACTCCGATACTTCCTTCACCTAAGAAGACACCACACTACTCCAAATTCAACTTGAAAATTAAATCTTTTCAAAAAAAAAAAAAAAAAAAAACTTGAAAATTAAATAACAATAATAATAACAAAAGTAATACCAACAACCATGAAAAGACGCAAAGATTGGAAGATAAAGTTAATTTAATGTTGTGGTAAAAATAAAAGTTTAACAAAATATATGTAATGTAATGTTTTGTTTTCTCTTTCCACAAGCATGCGGCTCTGTGCTTCTTTCTAAGAATATTATTCTATTCTACTATTTACTTTTGTCGTTTTGTTTTTATCATATTATCAGCTAATTTCATAAAGCAGATGCTTAACAAACAAATCACATATAACAATTCATACAGTAAGAAATATCAGGACCAATGGGACTGGCGTGTTACCAATAATGATAATTAAGGCTCTAACCAAGAAGGCCTACAGAATAATTAAGGAAGCCCAATACACGATGTGCATGCATCAAAACAACAGCCATACATCAGCTTTACAACTAAATACTTAAAACATATATGTCTCCATTCAATTCTAGTTTAATTGATCCAATTTAATTTACATGTAAATTGACATTCAAATCCCTTGATGATATTGTTATTTGTTGCTGAACATGATAAAATTTTCTTATATTAATCACCAATTAATCGATTTTTTTTAATTAAACGAGATAAATATGCCTTTGAGAGAGAAAACAATATCCAATCATTAGAAACTCTTCAAAGAGAATCAAAATAAAAGGAGCAATTGCATTACATTAACAAAGCTTAAGATATTACACTAGATATTTCGTCAACCACACGACATTAAAAAGCTCAACAACATGCATTAAATGTTACACTTATTCTTTAACAAACAGGTTTGATTGGTGAATTTCATGAAGCTGAAGAGAATTGTGATCTCTAAAGCTCCTGCTTCACATCACTGTTGAGCTTGGCTGGGCCATCGTCTCCTCCAGCAATGCTAACCAACTTAGGACCCTTGATTTTGTCAGGTGACAACTTGGTCAAGGACAAAGTCAGCACACCATTCTCAAGCTTAGCCTGGACAGAGTCCAAATCAACATTTTCTGGCAACTTGAACTGCCTCCAAAACTTGCCATATGATCTCTCCACCCTATGCCAGTGATCACCCTTCTTCTCCTCCTCTTTCTTCCTCTCTCCGCTCACCCTCAGCACCCGGTTCTCCTCCACCTCGATCTTCAGCTCCTCCTTCTTCAACCCTGGTACGTCGAGCATGATAACGTGTCCCTCCGGTGTTTCTTTCCAGTCGACCCTGGCTGGAGAGAGGGCAGTGTTGTCATCCCTGTCAAACCCAAATGGGATTTGTTCGAGAACTCGAAATGGGTCCGGGAAGCGGTCTGCCCAAATATCAGATAACAGACTTTCTGGACGATCAATAAACGGCAGCAAAGCACCATTGGATGAGCCAACAAGACAGATTAAAGCTAACAGAAAGTAGTAGACGATAAAGGATTGTTGTCTCATTTTGGCTTGGTCGACGTAAGTATCTCGATCGTCTAAGGTAAGAAGCTTGTAGAAATATCAATGCACAGGCAATGGATAACACTCGTTGAGTTAGATGGGTGGGGAAATATAAAGATTTATATATATACAAATGAAAGAAGGTGGCGAAATGTCGATGGTTCTTGAAAATTCTGATGTGTGCAGTGTAGTGTAGATAAATGGGGAAGGTTCCAGGTTTATGTCAATGTCATGAGGTGGAAAGATCTACTCAATGTGCAAGACATTTCTAAAATGTTCTAGAATTGTTTTGAAATCTAAAGAAAGCAAAAGTGAGTAACATGGTTCCATATCATTATTCTGTCAATTTATATACACATCGAACAATCATGTAATATAATGGAAACTACAAAATAATGTATGTTAGTCTCACGGTACTTCAAAAACCAATAATAATAATAATAATAATCTCGCATTCTTAGTGAGAGAGTTACATTTAATTAAAATTTTCGGAATTTGGTATATGTATTTCACTTCAAATGCTATGTTCTAATTACTTTGAATATAATTTACATATTTTTAATTAACAATCTATTTTTTTTTAAATGTTAACTTTATTTTATTATTTTTTTAATATATTAAATAATTAAAATACTCTTTAACCATAAATGTTTATATTGATTAACTAGGAGGTGAGTGTCATTTTAGAAAATAATTTTTTTTCCCTGCATCATCAATTGCAAACCCAAGGATAGGGTGTTATTATAAATAAAAGGGTTCTAAACTTTATTTTAGATGGGGTTCATCAAATAGAAGAAGAGAAAATATTTGTATTTTGTAAGCACACTACTATCGAAATGGGTGTACTTAAATATAGGCCTGGTGCATTTTGCAGTACTCATCTATCTTTTATGAAACTGAAGCCCAACAATGATGGAAGTCCAATAACGCAATGCTCTAATTTCGGCCGAGGATCATTATGGGACCGATGCTGTTATATTTTATATGTATGTTCCCTGATTTCTTTTTTTTTAACTATTGTTGGGGGAAAAATTGGTTATTTAATAAAAATAATATAATAATATATAAAAGCTAATGGTAAGGTATAAAAGCAACAAGATGGTGACGACTGTTAAGATCGAGATGATGGAGGCAACAAAATAAAAACTGAAGGGGTTTGACCTAAGTGGCCCTTCGGAGTCTTCAAACCATTTCTTTGACTAATGGCAACCTAGGATCATGCAAATCAACCCCCTCGAGTGAAGCAAATAAGGGTCTAGAAGCATTAAGTGTGAGTTGGTGTCCATAAGCAAGTGAAATGATGAATAACTGGAAAATCAAATGAGAAAGGTGATAATACCTGTAAAGATAACGACCCTTCATCTTTGACTACAATCCTATAAAGAAAGCGACCATTTACCTTCGACTGCAATACGTACGGACCTACGCGTACCAACAAATTAAAGGGAACCCTGTGGAAAGTGTATCAGATGCAATCTCTTGAGGCCAAAAGAGAATGTGACACGTATCGTAAAGGTGATAGGGTTGCAGAGCTGAAATAAATGACCGAGGTTAAATGACCAAAAAAGTATCTAAAAGGTGAAGTGAATGCATTGACCGAGAAAAGCAATGTGAAACCATTAGGACCAAGGGTAAGAAGTCTATATAAAACACATTAAACCCCATTAAGGTAACTTAACTTGGGTGGGAAAAACCCTAGTATGCAAAATGAACCCCTTGTAGATACCTTCTAAAAGTACTAGGATCTATGCTTTCTATCGACCAATTCTTACTCATTTCACCTCATTTCAATTGTATTCTTCCTTATATCTTCTTTTTAACTTGAGCGTTAGAGGGTTTTCGCTGGTGGAACACTAGTGACCTTAATCTCTTCTTCCTTGTTTTCTCTCATGAAAAGGTATCGAACAAGTCAGTTAAGGTAAATACTTTCTAATGAGCTCACTATCTTCAAAGGCAAACCTCTTCGCAAGACCATTGCTCTTAACTGATTCTCAAGCGCTTGCAAGAAATTGCATTGTACATTCGTAATAGCCCTATGAAGACATGATCCCAAGCGGATATTTGATATGTCCCCCCTCTTCCAGGCCCATCACAAGGGAAATGAAACCCAAGATTTGCTTTATTCGGTATTAAACGCGAGCTACAAGTAAATAGAACTCCTTTTAGGAGTATCAGTATCGTTACATGAATCGTAAATGTATGAATGTGATGTACTAAAAAATCTACAGTTCCTATGTCACTGTGACCCCCTTTGTGAGGAGGTACCCCTTCTCCCGAAGTTACGGGATTATTTTGCCGAGTTCCTTAGAGAAAGTTGTCTCGGGCCCGTAAGTATTCTCTACCTACCCACATGTGTTGGTTTCGGGTACAGATACCCTTTTGTTGAAGGTCATTCGAATTTTTCTTGGGAGTATAACATGGGTTACTTCAGCGTCGACAACAAAAAAACGGAGACTCGATTAATAGGCGCGATACCTTATAATAGAACTCATGCTTAATAGAAATATGAGATCGCATAGAGTCTGAGGTAGGTTCATTACCAATTCACAGATGAAAAAATGATTTGTTTAATTCTATAAATATGCAAATTACGTACTTTTTGTCGTCTTTAAAGATCCGTGTTCCTTACTTTTTCGAATTATATCAAGATTGAATTCCTATAATTATTTATTCATTGGGATAATAATAATAATCCATGGGAATGACTGATTTGACGATGAAGAGTTATCATAAGCATACCGACTCGCTTTTTTCTTTACCCTTCTTTGTCTGGGAGGACCACCCCTACCCCCCATCAACCGCTATAAATTTAAAAATTGAGGTATAGAGATATAATTGGAATTACTACGTACCTCATTGATGTGCAACTTTATCATTCAATGAAATCCCTGTATGCAATTTTTTTTTTCTTGGTAAAATACTAAATGAGAATTTAAATTTACACCTTAATATGTACTTGCCCATTTTATCTGATAAGTGTGTGAATATTATAATATGTCCTACTAAACCTTTTAGTGCTGGGACAACATTTGCACTTGCATGAAAACCCTGTTGGCTGTTCCCAAGTTATGTTATATTAACTTCTTAAAGTAACGAAGGGCCAAGTTATAGATGTTTTTAAAAAGTGGTTATATTTTGGCAGCGGGAATTGAAAAGATGGTGGTAGGGATGGGCAAATTTAGTATCATCTACTTCCCATGTCCATTATCACTGACAAAAGAAGCAACGAGAAGCAAATAATAAAGAAGGTGATGGGTGGATGGGGTTTTGACTTTAATCTTCAAAGCCAGTACTGCTCCTGCTCTTTACTCTTGTTTCTGTGGTCCCATTTCACAACTATAGTGGAGCAACGCTCAAGTTGCTATAGCATTACTGCTTAGCAATGTCCTCTCTCTTAAATGTGATAATCTGCTCTACTTCCTGTATAAAGGTTTAGGTGATATCATGCACTTATTTGGCTTGACGACAAGCCTTGATTATTGAGTCATATATACGGACAGCCTGGTCAAGCTAGCTGTAAGCCAGAGCCAGAGGAGTTGCTAATACTTGGAAGTTTTCACAAGAAGTAGCAGTCAGCCGGTCAGCCCTTCTCATTAACAGTATCAGCATTCAATCCCAAATTATGGAGAAGGTACGATGGGATTTCCTATGTTCACTTATGCTTTTGGGTCCCAATTAAAACATACCTTAGGCTACACCATCAACAACCTATGCTTGACAAGTGACATTTATTTGTCTTCCGAGGACATCCTTTAGTTTGTCCTACATGGGTGTGAGTTAAAGTTGATCCTAATGCTATGATATTCAAACTTGTGACATGTTGCTCTTTTCTCAATAGTTTTTCTTTTCTTTCAATTTTTAATTCTTACATAGATTTGGCTTCTATAATGCTAAGGTAGAGAGAGACAGGGCTAGTTACAAATCCCCCCATGTATGCCTTTATAATGCATGACAAATTTAGTGCTATTGCTTCAACTAACACCAATATGCTCGTCCAGTTTCATGCTGGCACTCATGTGACTGCATAAATAGATACCTTCATATGCACTCAGAAGATAGATAAGCCTGTGTCTGCTATAAATTCGTAATATAAGTTTATGTAATTCAATACTGTACTTTAAGCTGTTTACATATAGCTCAAAAAGGAGGAGGAGAAGAAGAAGAAGAAAAGATGAAGATACGATGTGAAGTATGCGAGGTGGGAGAGGCAGAGGTGCTTTGTTGTGCAGATGAGGCTGTATTATGTTGGGTTTGTGATGAGAAGGTTCATGCAGCCAACAAGGTATCCCAAAAGCATCAACGTGTCTCTCTCCTCAAACACCCTGCCTCCTCTTCCGCCTTTCCTTCCTCTTCTCACCTTCCTTTATGTGATGTCTGCCAGGTACGTTGCATGTTTTTGCTATCCGCTCTTTCTCTCTACCAAGCATGCTTATACGGGAGAACAAAAGACAACGTATGCATGTTAGACTTATTCAGAGCTTGGACACAAAGGAGATTCAATTATGTTAGACTTATTTAACAATGTGTAGTTGAATATGAAATCAAATTACACACAAGAGGTGTAATTGATAGATTTGTCCTGCATATATTCGGCAAGTTTACATCAAAGTAACATTTGTATGAATTTAACAGCCCGAGTGTTTACAACTGCACCAGATAATGTCCCCCCCAACTATTTTTTTTCTTTATTTTATTTTTTCATGCTATAAGATAGATTCACTAGCTTTATAATGGACTCTGCTATATAGAAAATTATAAAGACCAAAAACAGCAACTCAAGTGTAGAATTTGTTTCATTATGCATGCAGGACAGTAATGGGTATTTCTTCTGCTTGGAGGACAGGGCAATACTCTGCAGACAATGTGACATGTCAACTCACATGGCAATAGCTAGCTCATACGTGTCATCCCATCAGCGGTTTCTCATTGGAGGTATCAAAGTTGCCCTTGAATCCTCAACTAACAACACTGACACTGGTTCTATGGGTGGAAATTATCAGAGCTTGACGTTTTCAAATAGTTCTTTGTCTAATCTTCCCACATATCCTGAGGAGTGCACGGCAACAATGACTCTAGATATTGAGACCAAGTTCACAGAAACAACAGCCACCTCTGGTGAACCTCATTTGGCAACCACAGACTCGTGGTCATTGGATGACATACTTGGCACTGATGATTTTACCTCTAATGAGTTTTCAGATATGGAGTCATCTAGGATTACTAGGCAATGAAATTTAAAGATGCTCATATCCTAATTGTAGTAAAAGAACTTAAGGTCTTAATTGTCTGTATTGTGTATATATTGATTTCTAATAAGGCTAGTTTCGGTTTCGACAGGCTATTAGTTCAACGAGCTGCATGCCTGCCCTTTCTAGCGCGCAACAGTTAACGTAGATGTAATAAAGTTGTTTATGAGCCATTCTTAGTTTCTGAAGGGTTTTATCATATGGATGCATGAAAAAAATTGCATTCATGAATTCATCTTTGATCAATCCAGAGTGATCACGGAATTGTGTTAATCTATTATTGTTAATGAATTCAGACTTCAAAATTTTTTAGCGACATACCTCTACTACTTATAAAATGTGCCAAAAATACATTAAATTTCATTTTGTATTGTTTTTGTCTGAATGCTTTTGACTTATATTTCAGGAATTATTTTTGCAATTTTCATCCTGGTTATGAGTTGAAATAGGAAATTTTATCATTGGTTATGAACAGTAAAACTACTGCTTGTGATCATAAACAATTTTTCATACTCTTAATAGGGCATTTTTGACAATTTCCATATTTTGGTTGTAATTTAGAGCTTCAATAATGGTTTTACGTTTCTCAGACTCATGCACACTCAAAGAGCTTTCAAGAACAAAGAGTTCTACTCTTAATAACATGCAACATGAGGGATTGAACTAAATACAACTAAGTTTACTTGCGTTTTACAGAGACTGAAAATTCATGATGCAATCACTCAAGTTTTAAAACCATTCTCGTATCACACTCAAGTTGTAAAGGGGTTTACATAAGTACAAGGCTTACTGTGTGCAGTATCTTTATTATTCACAACTATCCCAGGAATTTGATGGGCAGCTGGAACGTCAGAGCTGATTGGATCTCCCAAGTGTCCTGCAATTGTTATACCTGATTTACTGTAATTTTCATCTTCAAAAACCACCCATACCATGCTAATTTTTGTCTCTAGCGTGCATGAGAAAAGTGTTGTTGACACACTGACATCATGTTTTTGTCTATCTTCTTCACCTTCTTTGCCTGTTTTTGCCGTTTGCAATTCTGCTGGTTTTGTTAGACAATTCAAAATTGAAGGTGTTGTGCCAGTCTTGCTGAATATGGAACGACCATCTGAACTCGTTGTTGAACAGCCTAAGCATTGTTCCAATGCTGTAATATGTTCCATAGTGATGATTTGGACTGATGGATATTCTAAGTTCTTGTTTTCAATTATTCGCTTGCTGTTCTCGTACAAATCGTGAAGCTCTTGGCTTTGTTGAGAAGCCCTCTTCAGTATGTCACAGGCTAAAGCTCTTGCTGGTCTTGCTAAATCAAAGAACATATTAACAAGAGCAGCCACACCTTCAGAGAATGTCATGTATACCTGGAAGCTTTCTTTTAAGGTGTTGATCATAGCTACTTGAGCCAGGTTATCACAAGGAAAAATATCAAATGGTGAACTTTTTAAGACCCTGTCTATGAAATCTTGACATTTTGGCAGTTTTCGAAATACCATATCAATCGATTTCTCTTGATAGCACTGAAAATCGAAACCCTGGGACATAACAGGTTCAAGCTTGCCAGCTTGGTTGATAATCCATCTCATTCTTTCTTCAAGATAAGCTGCATACTTGTGCAAGAAGCAAACTGAAGGATCCGAATTCCTCAAGAACCATCTGGTACTCAACTGAAGATGACCAGTTACATATGCATTACGTAGCTGTTGCTCAAAGTAGCGACTGCCTCCACGTAAGAGACGATGAATTAGCATAAGAGTCTTGAGAGCCACCAGGCGGTCTCTTGTCTTCTCAAGACGAAGAGAAATCCTTTCGGCAAGAAAATAAATGGATCCTGGAGAGTTTGAAACCAGGAAGAGGATCTCGCGGATATATTTGTCATCGATGGGTCCATAATCGTGGCCAGTTGCACGCACCACTGCAATTTCTATGTCAGAAAATCCTTTTCCGTCATAGTTGTGTATCATGGCCTTGCCTATTGTTGCATGATCCTTGACTAAACCGAGAGCTAGCCGGAGCTTGCCTTGTATATCGACCCCCATTGCTCTGTCTTCTGGGTAGCTAGTTAAATTTGTAGAATTGCAAGTGAGTGACTGAATGAAACGATTTGAAGAAGCTATTTGTGTAGATAAGGTAGAGTACAATTACACAAATATATAAAGGAGCAAAGAGAAACATTGAGGAATCAATTCTGCATTAATTTAAAACATGCCAAATAAAATGTTCTTACTCTTTAAAAAAGACAAAGCTGTATAATAATAATCTTCTGTGGGAATTTATGTTTTGCTATAAGATGCTCGACCCAATACAGCACAAAGTAGCTCCGTTGGTGGAATTTAGCAGGCTAAAGAGTTAATAAATTTATTATTATAGTCATTTACCATACTACCAATTGCAACCTTTTGTTGTCATGCCCAAACCAGTTGATGAAAATACGACAGAGAAAGAAGATTAGAGATGATATGTGGTCATTGGCTGGCCGCACCACTAAAATCCTTGGATTCTCTTTACAAACACTGAAATCAATTAAGAATGGCCATCAATGTTTCTGCTTTTTAATGGTCAATCAAGTATAATGAATATAATAAACGAATAACAAAGAGTGCTTTAGAAGGCTCAAAACTTTTTATGGTTTGGATAAACTACATCTCAAGGAGTCAACGAGGCAAAAAGGTTTTTTGGTGGAGGAAAGAATCTCATTCTTCAAGAATAGAATTCTCCTTCATCAAGCTCTCTTCCTATTAGCAACATCAAATACATAAAAGCTCTTTTGACTCTTGAAAAGTTTTCTTCCACAACTACAGCTTCTTCATATCATTCAACTTTCTCTTTTATTTACTTTTTCAGAGGTCGAAGCCCCACTCCACCAGCAGAGACTAAAAAGGAGTTTTTATATTCTATACTAGCAAATATTGAGGATGTTTCTACCACTACAACTAGTTTGCATTAGAAAAACAATCACATTATGTCGACACCAAGTCAAGTGTGCACGAAATTGATGCTTTGCCTGCTGATATGACTTCTTCTGATTCATACTTGTTGCACTAGATACTCTTCTCAAGTTGATTAATGCCTACGGTCAAATCCCAACTTGTTGCACAGAACCTAAAGTTCAAGAGACTAACTCAAAATTCAAACATCCATGTGACCGCATCTCTGTTAAATAGTCAATCATCAATGTCTGCAAATGATTGAGAAAATCAGAATCATCAACTCAAATATGCTATTATATGTTCTTTATTCTCATAAAACTACCGACTCTAACATTAAAAAAAAAAAAAAATCAATTAATTTTACTTGGATTATGGTGATACACAATTCTAAAGAATGGTAAAATATGTATCAAGAAAGTTCATACTTGCAAAGCAGCACAGCAGTTTCATGTAAAAGAACATTCTTTTTTCATCTTTATTTATTTATTTATTTTTTCACTTCATTGTTGAAATTGGACCAAATAACCATATAATTAATCCTATAACATAAACTTTGTTTCCAAAATCTGTGCATTTGTAAATTTTAGTCTATTAGAAGCAAATGGGCAGTGTTTTTTTTTTCGTTAATACAACTGTTAAATGTTCCATGATTTAAGAACTCTTCATCAGAAAATACTAAGGTCTCCTGCAGATATTATCATCTTCACCCAAGCTGTAGAAATCCCCATATGAAGAAAAGCACACAGGATGGAGGTCTGGGGATCCATAGAGAAGCCAATTTCTATCTAGAGTGACAGCATGTTAATATTACCCCCTTACAATGATAGAAAATACGGAATTAGCACCCAAGAAGTCCTAGAAGACATCATGTACCTGATAAGAAACACCCAGGAAATCCTACTTTAGAGGCTTCATGCCCTGTATGAATCCCAAAAAGAAATTCAATTTTTTGAAATCATAATTAAAAACAGGTTATCAAAGAAGAAGCCACAAATATTTGGAGAATATATGTAAAATAATAGTGAAGATGCACAAAAGGATATTGCATTCTAGCTAAAATTTAAGATTAAATGCCGCAATTCTGGTCAGTAAATGAAAACAACATGAAGAAGAAAATAAAGAATCCAACCATACATTTTACCAAAAAATTATGATAGATTTTTATCAGTTCTTTTCTACTATATTTTATATTCTCTTGTTAGTAACAGTCCAAAATGCAGATAGACATCTTGAAAGAAAATTCTAAAGTGTGGTGCAAGATGGCATTGAAAAATAGCAATATAAAGGAGCCATTAAGTTGTAACTACTTCAATTGGTAAGAAAGGAGATGCCAAATAGCAATAAATAATATATTATCAAAAGCTAACAATATAAAAAGCCAGAACACAATTGATTCACTCAAGTATAATGGTAACATATACGACAAACTAGAGAAAGTGATATTAATATTCTCTTATTATTCAGCTATATAAAAATGGTAACATGTCAAAGCATGGTTTAATAGTTTGTTAATTGATGTATTTGTTGCTTAACAAGATTTTACGAGTACTACCCATATATGTGCACATGACAGGGTCTAACTGCTAAATTACCCCACATTAAAAATGTACTGAGCATATTGTCTGGCAAAAATCATACAGTGTTCTCCTTTTTTTCTTAACAGATTTTCTTATACCATATGCATACCATTCTGACTTCACATTTTTGAAACGGACCCACTGCTCAGGTGGGAATGACAATGATTTAGGTCAGATGCATCCTCTGTTTACAGTACAGGATGCAGAGGAATATGATAAACTCTTTATTTCTTTGGTGGTGCAAGGACTAAGTTTAAATCCAACATACCGAGTCAAGAACATTTCCTCAGTTTCCCATCAATAATGATGGTGGCAAGCATCACTCTGGTTGCTGTGGCCCAGTTGTTATTGAACCAAAAACTAACAGTCCAAATAAGTGCCAAGTAACTAATGTATCTAAAAAAATTGAAGCTCAATTTTCTTTTTCTGCTTTTTTAAGCAAACAATTAATTGATTTATTATAGCAGATAACTATTAGCTACTTCACTAGATTTGTAAGCCATTATAGGAGACCTTATAACAGCCATTAGTTGTTTCACCTTAGAAGTCCTCAACTCATTCACTGCCATTCTTAGAGAATCATCTGATAATATCAACCGCGATAGTGCTCCAGTGCTTAACCTGCCACATTTGATATGAAGTCACCATATAAGTGGGGAACTTCTAACGCAATAAGTATTAGCAACTCAGGCATCAACTCATTGAATAAAAAATATTTTAAAGAGTAACTTTGGTATCATATTTTATACTTCTTTAACGATACTTGGAGACTAATAAGTTTTATGCAATAAAAGTATAGAATACGACATGGTAAAAAGGAGGAATCATTGTTGCAGCTCATTTAGATGAATTAATGTAAATTGAACTTTAATTGGCAATGGATTACAAATGAATTACAGTGCAATTAGTGTTCCAGTCAAATGAAATGAAGTTGAATAAAAATTTTACCCCAATAATTTAGCTGTTTCTGATATAGACCCCTCTAGTGCAAAGATTAGATCAAGCAGAGCTTGCATTCCCTACGAATAAACAAGCAAAAATATTTGGAATTGAAGGAAAAAGTATATAGCATTGCAGTTAAACGAGAAAAAAATAATAAAAAGCAGTGCATACCGAAGCGAACTTAGGATTGTTAGGTCCTATTTGAGGACCGCATTCTGATCCTCTAATTGAAGACTTCGGAGGGAGAATTTGAAGAAGCTCTTTAGGAGGTGAATATGTATCAAGATGTATAACGTTTCTGACTAGCTCAATAATAATAAGGAAATAATACCAGTCAGACACAGCCAACTGAGCCAAGGCTACAAGTATTAGAAAAAAAAAAAGAAAAAGAGTCGAGTTGACTCGATGATGCTTCGAGTTGAAATACCTTTAAGAGCCAAAAGAGTGCGGAGTCGTGACAAGGCAGAAGCACGATTCTTGTGCTGAGACCTGTCCTCAACAGCCTGAGCTATAATACCAGTGGGTATGTGCTTGAGACGGACAGCCGACTCCCTTTTGTTCCGGTGCTGCCCACCTGGACCCGATGCTTTGAATGTTCCCATTTCGCATTCTCTCATCAGCTCTTCGTCCGTCATTTCCAAGTGTTTTTTCTCATCAGAAGAAGTAGAAGTATAATTATGCTTGTAATTACAACACATGGACAATGAACAACCATTATAATGATGATGATATGTGATACTTCTTCTTGCAACTTTCGGAAAATTAATCAGGAATTGAGCAGCCAACGCCATCTATCTATTTCAATCTTCCTCCTCTGGTTCCTGTTACCCACCACCAGGCACCACCATTCTAATAATAAATACTAAATTTTTATGACAGCGCAGCCCCAGCCCAGTTGTGCTTTCATGGATTTGGGCCTCATACAATTGCCACCTTGGTTATAGAGCTACCCATCAAAATTAAGGCTCAAGTTAAGTTGGTTGTAACGACCCAATTTCATTCGTCCAACCATTATTGCATTGCATCAGCTTTGTTTATTGAATCATACAAAAAAAAAAAAAAAACCCTAGAACGAATGCTGTTCAACATGAGAGTAACTACTTTTGTATAAGATTGATTATTAGAACTATCACTGATAAAAAAAGGGTGGGATTTTAAACGTATACAGAAATGAATTGCAATTAAAGAGACATAAGATATATACAAGAGTTGGTTTTTACAGCAATATAGTTTCACTATAACTTCCCAAAACAATTGATAAAGAGGCAAACTCCTCAGACACGCGATATCTCTGGTGCAGCAGGAAGATGAGCCAACCAAGGAAGCAGTTTTTCATGGACCAAGTCAGGTCTGTCGTCATGGGGACAGTGTCCTACTCCTTCCAACACAAATAGCTTTACATTTGATTTTTCAGAAGGTAGGGATGAGAAGTATGTACCAACAGGCCCATCAAGAGGAGTGAATGGGTCCTGATCACCCCATAAAACTAGAACAGGTAAGGAGATTCTTGGCATCAACTGCACCGGGTTCGGCCCAGGCGGGCCTGTCACGATCGAAACAAATGCATCAAGTGCCCCTTCATCATTTGCCGGTTCACTAATGATCTGCAGTTTTCAGCAGATACCAAGGAATCCTGATTTTGAATATGTTTCATAAAAGAGATTAAAATACAACATTAACAGGAGAATAGTAATACCTCTACAAGTATGTCATCCACGGATTCTTTATTTCCATAGACCGACAATAGAATATTCTTCAATGTATCTCTGCAGTAGACACATGTTTCATATATATATATATATATATATTTTGGTTTCTTTTGCATTTACTCTTATATTTTACTAGGATAATGAGGACTGGATTGAATAGAAATACCTTTGTTTCACACGCTCAAAAATCGCTGAAGCAATTCTCCTTTGCTTCAACAGAAAATCGACGAACCAAAGCAGAGGTAACAACAACTTAATTCTCCAATCATCAACAATTGCCTTGTTATTCATGCCGCCAGAGCAATTCAACAGCACAAGCCCTTGGACAAGCGTTTTACTGGATTCTTGTAGCACAGAATACAATAGGTATAATGCAATCAACAGATGCCAAAGAAAGGCTAATAGGTGCAAGTGTTAATTTACAAGCAAGACCGAATATCTTCAACTAAAAAGTGTAATTATACCTGAGGCAGCAATCACACAAGCAAGGCTGCCAACAGAGTTCCCTATAAGCACAGTTGGCTTCCCAACAACTTCATCCAAGAAGTCTAATATTAGCTGTGTGCCATGAGTCTCAGTTTAGCAGGGAACTTTTAAATACTGAGGGATTGACAACACATGTATATATAGGAAGAGATGCAACTTCTAGCCTGAATATAGCCATACCTCAGCCCATGCCTCCATGGTATATGAAAAACCTGCAGGCTTATCTGAGGCACCAAATCCAAGAAGATCAATGGCATAAACCGTGTAGTTTTTTGCTAGCGTGCTAATATTCCTGAAAGCACCTCAAAGTTTAGAGACAGAAATTTAAATTACTAGCATGGTTAGATAAAAAAGTTAGAAGACGACTACTTAGCACTTTAGGATTGACAAGCTCGTGTAGGAAACTTTCACAAAGAGTATAACAAGGGTAGTGTCACTGCCAATAGAAATGTAAAAGCTAGTAGTAATTATGTAAATAACAGTGCAGCCTATATTCTCTTAATCAAAACTAACTGTTAGAGTTTGACACTGTTATTAGGCCCTTACCTACAATTAGGTTTAGTAGTTAACACAGAATCGTAACTACTTTTACCAAGAAGTCCTATGTTCAAACCCAATCGTATGTTTGCGTTTGTGTTAGTTCTGTCTTAATGTTTGAGCTTGATCCACAGAGAAAAAATCCATTATATAAATTAGTCCTTACAAATGAGGGGTATGTTAGAGCTCAAAACTGTTGTTGAGATCTTACCCTACAACAGGAAGATATCATGTATCTGCAGCCACTGAAGTGTTTGAGCTTAATCCAAGCAGCAAATCCGTTAACTAAACACCATCTTCCGCAGGACGGATGAGCTAAAGCCTGACACTATTTTGGACTCTTACCTATTAGCTTAAACTTTTGGGTGTGATTGCTATTTAATAACAATAAACATGGACAATGCTGATCATGATAGTAAAGTAGTGGCCATTAATTTGATGTAAGAATGATAGTAGCTCAGGGAATTGTTAGATTTTTCCCTCATTGTTTGCAACTTAATAATCAAAAGTAATATGCCTATGTTTCTTATCTTATAACTCCATTAAGGCAAAGTCTAAAACATGTTTTTTACTATACAATGGCCCAGAACATAAGCAGATGTGGTTATAGAAATCGCAAGCAAGTGGTATTGTAGTAATCAACCGATAAGGAAACAGAAATCAAAATGAGAGGAGTGGTTGGTTGGTTTTTATCTGGTAAATAATAATAAATTGAAGAGTAAACTAACCTGCGCCAGTGAGGAATGGAGGCGCCGAAGCCATGAACGAGAAGAAGGGGAGCATTATATAGCGAATCAGAATTAGATGAAACCAAGTAATTGATGGAATAACGGTCCTTCCATTGCCATTTTTTACATCTCTCCCTTATCTCTTGAACATCCAGTATGTCTCGACCAGTGCAGCTAATAACTTCGAGTCTGTTTCTCTGCTGCAACTGCAGATTCTTATTGCTCAAAGCACCAGTTATTCCAAGCGGAGGAGGGGGAGTTCTTACTGTCCACACACTCATTCTTCCTTCCTCAATTCTACAGAGCCTCTCACCCTCTTTTTATGATTATTTGATGGAGATAAGTCCAAATTGCATTAATACAATATGGACCACCGAAGAAAGTAGACAAATACCAAAAAGCAAAGGGTTATTATCATTCGTACCCATACAGTTTCAGATATTCTCTATTTTTTATCCTCTAATTTTATTTTTCTCTATTTTATCCCTTCTAGTTTCCAAAAATCTCTAAAATTGAATTTTTAGATTGAATTTTTAAATTGATTTTTTTTTATATTTTTTTTCATTTTGTAGACTGTGGACCATCTTCTGAATCTCCGCCTATTTTTTTGTTTTATAGTTTTTATTTTATTTTATAGACTGTGGAGATCCAGATATTCTCCATTTTTTTATTTTATGTTTTTAAATTTGTGGACTTTGATTTCCGCCAATTTTTTGTTTTATCATCATTTTTTTTAATTTTGTGGACTCTCACTTTTTTTTTTCCTTTTCTGATTTCATCTTTTTATATTTAAAAGCATTAAATTATTATTTAAAAAAGTTGGAGTACTTTAAATATTAATAAGGAGTAAAAGAGAGAAAAATAAAACTAAAAGGTAGAAAATAGAGAATACGACTTACCCATTATATACAAATTTATAATAATTCAAAATTTAATTATTAATTTCCTTTTTGGTTAGAAATGATAATATAATAGCATATTAAAAAGAAAAAAAATACTGGTGAATAACTGGGCGCATAGTTCAACTTGTAAAAAGATATTAAAATTCCTTCATTTTTGTAAAATTGCACGACGCAATTACGAATTACACCCCTTTCTTTCTACATTCCTCTCTCTCTCTATATATATTAGAAGTTGGCAGATGTGTTTACCAAAGTATTACCTTCTACTTTACTTCTACCTCTTTCATCCGAGATGAATGTGCAATATATTCACTGCTCTTCTTTTGCTGCCATACATCCATCTTGAAGGAGAGTATTAGAGTTACTATTATTTGATCAATTGGTTATTATGTAAGTTCACTCTAGTTAGTTATTAGTTAAGTTTGTTTACAGTTTACTAACTCTGATGAGCTACTATATATGTAAATCTCAAGTTATTCTTTTGTAATCAGATTGATATTTTTGAGGAATACACATTTTCTTCTTCCTCTTCGCGCTGTTCTTCATTTACTTTCCAGCTCAATAAAAATTAAAAACTAATACATCTACATCACAAAATAATGACAAAAAAAATTGCCGCAAAACGAATTATTGACTTACCTCACCAGATTTGCACACATGAATTATAAATTCCAAAAGCAAGCTACCACAGCAAGTCGGTAAAATATTGCAACCCTTTCTCCATCTACAGTTTGCTTTCTCTCTGCATTATAGAACAGAATACTCTGGAATGTAGAGGGAAAGCAAACTGTAGATCAGTAGATGGAGAAAGGGTTGTAAATGCCAATTGGTGTTGAGTACGAATGGGAAGAAGTTTGACGACACTAGCTGAAACCTTGTCACGAACAAAATGACAACCAACCTAAATATTTAGTTCATTTATGAAAAAAAGGATTGGTAGCTATGTGAATTTCAGCCTGATTATCATAGAACAGCAGAGCGGGAGAAGAATTTTCAACACAAAAATCCTTGAGCAATTGTTGTAACCAAACCAACTCACTCATAGTATAAGCTAAAGCTCGGTATTCGGCCTTAGCAGATGATCAGGAAACAATGGTTTGTTTCTTTGCTTTCCAAGAAACTAAGGAATCACCAATGAAAATACAGAAACCAATAAACGGAGACTATAATATGGACATGATCTCCAATCAACATCACTGAAAGCTCTCAACTGAACGGATGAAGAAGAAGAGAAAAATAAACCTTGTTCAGGAAAGTGTTTAAGACATCTTAACAAGTGATGGTCTGCGTGTAAGATGAGGGATCCGAGACTTAGCCAATTTTTGGCACACGTGTGCCAAAATTGGCTAAGTTTGTGTACTACAAAAGTAATGAGATGGGAACTTTGCATTCTGAAATCCTTCATGATGCGCCATGAAAACTCTCTCTTTTAAGTCCCCATTGAGGAAAACATTGTTGATATCCACTTGTTAGATGTTCCAATGCTTTATGACTGCTATCGAGAATATAACTCTTATTGTTGCAGCCTTGACAACTGGTGAAAAAATGTCAAAATAATCCAAACCTGCATTTTGACTGAATCTTTGGCCACAAATCGAGCTTTATGCTTGAGAACACTTCCATCAGGCCTATACTTCACTCTAAATATCCACTTGCATCCCACCAAGTTTATAATTGAAGTAGGAGGAACCAAGATCCATATCTTGTTAGATTGAAGAGCATAAAACTTCTCTTCCATAACCTTGAGCCATTTTGGGTTAGACATTGCAGCCTTAATAGATCGAGGCTCTAAAGATGTAATGTCAGTGAGATAAGCTGATGTAATGAGATGATTTTTTAGAGCACCACTTTTAGTTCTAGTGACCATAGGATGACAATTTTGTGAAGCAACAACAGAAGGCTGCAACTGTGTAGCGTTAGGAGGAACTGATGGAAGCTGTGGAGATGGAGAAGCATCCCCTGCTGTAGTGACATGAGGCCCTCTGAGATCAACAACAATATTTAAAGGAGCAATGAAGCAAGGCACAGAAGTTGAAGAATGAGAAACCCCCTATGCCAACGTAGAGAAAGGCCAGCTTAGTGGCACTACAATTAGGACAGAAGAAGGCTGATATAAAATTTGCTGATAAAGGAAGTCTTGTTCATTGAAGAGAACATGTCTTAACACAAAGACCTTCCCAAATGAATGAAGGCATCTATAACAGTTATGAGAAGGACTATAACCAATAAAGACATACTTTTTGAATGAAAATCCAGCTTGTGAGAAGAATAATTGTCCACACCCCCTGACCCAAATCCACTCGGACCGAATCAGGAGCGCTACTATATACTAAAAACTAACTTTTACTGTAGATAAACATATTTTATATTTAAAACCTTTTGAAAGTGGTCCAAATAAATTTTCGAAAATCTTGCCAGAGTTTCCTCTGTTTTTCTGACTTTCCAAAACCTGTTTAAAGTTCAAATTCATAAAATCAACTTCTCAAGTAGTAAATCAATTTTGCGCACCCTTCCAAAGATAGTGCGACTTACCAACCAAGTTATCACAATATCAGTTATAAAAATTCACATAACATAAACATATCTAAAATATTTACATAGCAGAGCTCGTTAAATATTTACAAACAGTTTCTGTATATGCATACGATATCAAAATATATAAACTTAATACAAACAAAACATACCAAAATAGTATGCAGGAAAGATGTGATCCTGACTCTGGTTCTGCAACCTCTACTCTTCTTTATCTTTTTCGCATTTGAAACCTTTGTTACCTGCGTTCGAGAAAAATCAACACGCTAAGCGTATTGCTTAGTGGATGTACACAAAATTGTATATAAAAATATTTTAAATCAATTAAAACTTATAATATAAAAATATATAACATATATATGGGGCTCCTATCAAATCACATATCCAAAATCAATCAACAGCCAAATTTTTTATAATTTCTCAAACGTTTTCCATATGACAAATCAATTTTCAGATTGGGCTCCTGACATACAAAACATAAGTTATCGGACTGGATTACGGGTTGTTCGGCATTGGACGCAAACGGGGTCACTCACGAACATCAGCTAGAATGGAATACCAACGGAATCACCCGCTGTAAATGTCCCATGACAAATTTCAGAACCCTAGGACCGGCACTTGGGGCCTGCACTATCCAAAGGGTGGTATAATCGACACAGTACTGTTCAAACAGAAACCCAATTGACATGTCAACCTCCTATATCCATATCTATTCATACACATCAGAGCCAAAATATTTTCCCCAATCCAATGTCAACATATTTTATTTCTTTCCGAATAATCGAATTCAATTTCAATACATATCAATATATTTATATTTTTGCAAATTCAAATTTCATCAAATATATAACGGAAATATACGAATATATTTATAAATCAATAATCATATTAAATCAATCCAAAATATACTCAAACGTATTTCATAATTCCGTTTCGAATCAAATTACCCCAAAATATTTTCCGATACATTTCACAATATAATAAATTTAAGTTACTTTCAACAATATATTTCCTTAACAATATATTTCCATAACACTATTAGAACTAAATCGTATTCAAATCATTCCGAAATCAGTTTCAAATTATCCATTCTACTCAATAGAATTCAAATAATTCAAAAACTATAAACTTCGATAATTCCGAAAATTTCTGAAAAACTGAAAAAATTTGAAAACACGTATATCGAACCTGAACTATATTCGATAATCAATATAATTCAAATCACGCAAATTTAATCAATTTCAATCAATCTGAAATATTCTGGAAACTGAAAAAATTCCAAAACACGTATATATCAAATCTAAACTATAATCTATAATCCATATAATTCAAATAACTCGAAAACTCTAAAATTTGACAATTCCGAAAATTTATGGAAAACTGGAAATTCGAAAAATACTTGTACACCAAACCTGAAAGCTTCCCCTTCTCCTTTCCTTCTCTTTCTCTTTTTCTTCTTCTTCTTCTTCTTCTTCTTTTCTCCTTCTTCTTCTTCTTCTTTTTCTTCTT
>CM010617.1:1990521-2090521 GCA_003430845.1 Xanthoceras sorbifolium
TCAACAAAATCTCTGTCAATTTGAAGATTCGTAATTCATTCGAGATGTTAGGGGGCAGTCAGGACAAAGTGATGATTAAATCGCTTGCAACAAGAACATCATTCAGCAATATTAGGGAATGGAAATATGAATAGAGGTACTTCCATTGTTGGATGCACCTTCCCGAGGAATAGACTTGGCCGTAAGTAGCTTTTCATTATTTTGATGATGTCTTCATTTTTAAACAAATAAAATATTTGATTGGAAATTTTAATTGTCTGAGTTCATAAAGTCGAATCATTATAATAAGAATAGATAAAGAAGTGCTTAAAATTTGCAGAATGAATTTAGTATAGGAAGTTCGAAAATTATTTCATGATTATGCTTTCAATCAAAATAAAATGGAGACGGAGATGGTTACTCACTGCCCCCACCACCTCTTCAATCACTCTCACTCTATCAAACTTAGCTTTGAAAATGGAATAAGTAGATACATATGTAATCAATTTTTCCTCAACATTGGAGGCTTTTCCAGGAAATGGGACCAAGACTAAAGTACATGTTCATCTAGGAGGTCAGGAAATTAAAGACGAAAGGCCACAAAGTTTAGACATATTATTATGATCCCAAAAGTAATTATACAAAACCTTTATAGTGGCATGACACGTCGTGTGGAATCATCTTCTAGGAAATTGGATGTAGAAAACCGGGTAAGATAAAAGAGTCAAAAGAAACAGTAGAGGCAAAGTAATTTAATGAGCGAGGGTGTTGCAGAGTCATGAATTATTACAAATCAAAATAAACAATAACAACAACAAATGTCGCTCAGTTGGTAAATTGATGAGCTCTAAGTAAATTAGCTTTACCTATAAATATGAGATCGAATCCTACTAAAAGTATCTTATAGTCAAGATGAGACTTTAATCCAAACGAAGATTAGTTGTGGTGTGGTAAGCTGGACCAAATATCTTGTGGAAACCAAAAATAAATAATCAATCAATAAAAAGTAATTATAATATCTCTGACTAGCTCTCTCTTGGCATGCAATTATATGTGAAATCAACATTTGAATTAATCATCAAGACAAAAGGAATCAATTTTTTCTTCAACATTGGAGGGCTTCTTCCAGGAAATGAGACCAAGAAAATGAAGATGGAGATGGTCAGTTGGTTACTCACTGCCCCCACCACCTCTTCAATCACTCTCTCTCTCTCTCTCTCTCTCTCTCTCTCTCTCTCTCTCCTCTCTTCTCAAACTTAGCTTGGAAAATGGAGAAGAGGGGGTGGCAGCAAAAGAAAATGGAGATGGAGATGGTCACTCACTTCCCCCACCGGCCACCACCTCTTCAATCACTCTCACTCCTCCAACTTAGCTTGGAAAATGGAAAAAGTAGATACAGATGTTATATTCTACTTTTAATCTTTAAGACAAAAGTAATAAAAACAATTTCAACATTCGAGGGCTTTTTCAGGAAATGGAACCAAGACCAAAGTACACGTTCATCGAGGAGGACAGGAAATTAAAAACGAAAGGCCACAAAGTTTTGACACGTCACAATGGTCGGCTGGTTTTAACCTGGAGATACAAAGTCTAATATTCTAAAAATATTTTACCTCTATAAAATCATAACCCTATCGATTCTTATTTTATAATATTTAAAATAAAATATTATTATTTTTTATTTATAAATTATATTTTAAATTTTCTCCTAATTATTTTAGATAATAATTTATTCAAAATATATATATATATTGAAGCTTTAAAATAATTAATTTTTAAATAAAATATTTATTAGATTATTAATTAATAAATGAATGGGATAATTAAAAATTTTAAAAATAATTAAAATATAGTCAATATTATACTCACTTAAAAGATCTCAACAAAATATTTCTAATGATATAATTTTATGCTAATTATATTTATAAATAAAAAGTTATAGTAAGTTAATTGAGTTTAGTTAAAAATTTAAAAAGGATATGGGAGGAATGAAATTTGTTTAAAAAAATAGATGAAAGGGTAATAGTGGAATATATAATGTTGAAAAAGTAATGGAATTGAAATAGTAGATCTACAAATTGGGAGATCCATTTATCAATTTCCATTTGATATTTTTGGGAACACCACTATGGAACATGGTCGGAGAGTTTCCCTTCTCCATTTTGAAAAAATGCCTAACCATTGAAGATGGTCTTACAAGTCAAAATAGACAATAACAATAGCAAGATGTAGTTCCATGGCAAATTGAGTTCTAAGTGGATGAGTTTTACTTATAAGTAGGAGTTCGAAATCTATTGAAAGCATCTTGCGGTCAGGGCAAAACTCTAAACCTAAACAAGAATTAATTATGATACACATAAATTGGCCAGACACCTCGTGAAAAATCTTAATAAATAAATAAACAAAGTAATTATGATATTTCTTGCCATTCAATTACATGGAAAAACCAAAATTATAACTATAAAAAATGCAAATATGTAAAGAGTAAACTTTTCTATGAGACAAAGCAACTTCTAATTAAAAGAATCAAAAGATGAAGTGAAATGAAAAAGTACCTTTTGCATAAATACAAGCATACAATTAGTATTTCACTATTCTATTGTTTTTATTTTTATATTTAATACAATATATACAATTATGAAAATAGTTTTATATTTATTTTTAAAATTATGTAATAGAAACAATATGATCATATCTTTGTATTATAACAAATATATAAAAATCGAGATTCAATTAAAACTTTTAGTTACGATATGGTTTCAATCTCAAACAACAAACAAATTTTTGTTTCTCAATACTATTGAGTTTTAAATTAATTCAGTTTTAAAATTTATTTGACAACAGTTTTATTTTATAATTCTCTTATTACTTAGTGTAAAATAAAGTAGTACGTTCAAATTATAAATAAATAAGCAAACCTATTGCATGTTTATATATGTTAAATATTTGAAATATAAAAGCATCCATATTTTTCATAACTGAGAGCAATATTCAAAATCAAAATATATAATTTCAATTCCATATATATATGCAATGAAAACAGGTTATGATACAGAATCTTGAATTATTCCACAAAATTTAAATTAAAAAACTTCATGAAAACTTCAAGGAAGTAGCTAATTATGTGAACTGAAATTATGATCAGTTGACTCACGAGCTCTCTCTTGGCATGCAATTATACGTGAAACCGACTTCAAGGAATCAATTTTTTCTTCAAAATTGGAGGGCTTCTTCCAGGAAATGAGACCAAGAAAAAGGACAGGTTGATAAACATAAGTATAGGCACTATAATTACTTTTAGGGATATTAAGAAAATTGGAGTATTAGACAAAAACCATCCCATAATTTTCTTTATGACTAAAATAACGCCTATAATTTAAATTTATAACCAATTTTTCGACTTTTCGTCAATTTTAATTCTTAAAATAACTTTGACCGTTAATTTTTCTATTAAAAATTTAGTTAGATCTCTATTAAGAAAGCTCCGGATGTGTTCATTAAAATATCAAGGAAGTGTGTTGGGAGTAGATCCCTTCCATAGATGGGAGTAATAGATGTTCGGACCATGTTGGTATGATTTAATCTCGGTATATCCTAGTAGTTCTCTAATCTACAAGGTATCAAATTTTATATACATATCAAAGAAGCTGATTAGTATATAATTAAACTATAAGATCATATATAACAACAGTTTCTAAAACGTTGTTATCAAACACGTTTCTATTTCTACCACCGTCCAATGTGCTTCGGTGGCAAAGACGCTCATTCAGTCTGGCAATATCTCAGATTCGAGTTGCCAACACCGCAAGTGGTATGTAAAAAAAAAACATGTTTCTATTTCTAATTTTGCATCATTTATGCTTAAAAATAAAAATAAATAATATAATAGTCTTGCACTATTATTCAAATTTTTTTAACTAGATTTAATAAAAATATTTTTATTTTCTAATTGATTAAAAATTAATTTAATTTATTTTTAAAAATATTTAAATATTTTATTTTGTTCATACATAATTCAATCCAAACTTAATCAGGTATAATAAACACACCCTAAAGATAATGGGAACTAGTTTAGTATATAAAAAATTGGATTATTTTAATATGTATGCACGTTAAGGGAAAATGATCTTAACATTATTAATTGGATTTCTTTTAATTCGATACCAACTGAGTTCTACCAACACCTAAGATTTTACTAACTGGGTTTACCGGATTTGACGATATCAAACTCTATATATTTAGTTCAAAAATGCACATAAAGTGACATTAAATAATATTATTTAAGCTAGAGTAAGATAATTAGATGATGTTTTGTTTTAATGAATGGTAATATCAAGGAAGCTTCAACCAAGGTGTTTAATTAGTATCCATGAGGAAATGAGACAACTAAAGTTAAGGTCAATGAATACCCTAGAAGAAAATGGACATGTTTGAGATAGATATTGTATAGTATGTATTAATCAAGTGAAGTTTTTCAATCAAATTATTCAACAACACCAATAATGGACAATTCTACTTTTTTATTTGGCCCTAGTATGATAATTTATTAATGTAATTATTAATCTGAAATGCATATAAAGTTCAATTTAAATTCATTTATCTCATAAAATGTCAATCCCACATGAAAAAAATATAAAACAGTAGAAATATATATGAAGAGATGCCATAAATCAAAAGAAAATATTTTGGATTATAAAGTTATCCACCTTATATATACTACTTTCTAGTCCAAGTTTGCAAACTTAATATTTTTTTTATTAAATTAAAAATTTGATGCCTTGCATGAATGGCAGTCTAGTTTGCATGACTTTGACTTAAAAAAGATGGTTTATTTTTTATTTTAGTAAATTTTATTATATTTATTTTATTATTTATCCTTTTAAATATTTTTAAAAAAATTTAAATTTTTATAATATATTAATATTTTATTAGACTATTAAATATATACAATTATTAAAAAAGTAAATATATTATTCTAATTTAATAATTAAATAAAAATAATCAACTTATACTTTATATTATGCTTAACTGTTAAAATTTTAGTTATAAAGATTAAATTATTATATTTTAAAAAAGTTAGGAACCATATAATTTAAAAACGTAAAAACAGATCAAAAAATAATATTGCATAATACATTAGAGATCAATTAAAAATTATTCAAAGTACTCTATTATAAATTAAGTAAAAGTACAATTTCATTAAGGCGTGGCTAAATATTAGAATAGTTTATTATAGTTTGACTAATTTTAATTGAAAAATCAAGGAAACTTCGACGAATTATTCTTCGACAATGGAGGGCTTTTTCCAACACCAAAGGACTCTGTTAACTTTAAAGATGAAAGGAAACTTCGTATTAAAGTTTCGACGAAGACCAAGACTCTGTTAACTTTAAGCCATCTTCACCAAGCTCTGTGTGATAAACAAATTGAAATTTTCATTGATTACAACCTTATCAGAGGAGATGAAATCTCCCCATCACTTCTCGAAGCAATTGAAAAGTTGCAGTTTCAATTATCATTTTCTCTAGAAACTATGCATCTTTCAGATGGATTAGGATCCTCTACTAACTTACGTTTTTTCTAATATTTTACAGATCTAAAGATATGTGGATTTAATAGTTGGGATTTTATGTTATATTTTTTAAAAAAATATTTTTATACATCTAATGACACGTAACACATAATTAATTTAATAGTTAGATTGGAGTGAGAATGAAGACTCTTTTAAGTTCACCAATTTTACATAACGGATAATGTAATAATTTTATGTAATTTTACATATCCTAATTAACTTTATTTCATTTCAAAGAAAGTGAGAGAAGATAAAGAAATAATAAAGAAGGTGAGTGTACCTAAGGGTTAAAAGAAGAGAAGAGTGAGGCAGATAAAAGTAAAAGAAAATGGAGATGGAGATGGTCACTCACCTCTCTCTCAAACTTAGCTTTGAAAATGGAAGAAAGTAGATACATGCGTTGTATTCTATTTTTACTCGTCAAGACAAAAGGAATCAATTTTTCCTCAACATTGGAGGATGTTGAGGGCTTTTTCCAGGAAATGGGACCATTGACCAATACCAAATTACAATTACACATTCATCGAGGAGGTCAGGAAATTAAAGACCATAGGGTCACAAAGTCTAGACACGTAGTATACACATTTATATTTAAGACATAAGAAATCATTCTTTGCCTAAAAGGCAGCATGCTTCATCTTCCAGGAAATTTAGATGTAGAAAACAGGGTAAGATAAAAGAGAGTCAAAAAGTAATTTAATAAGTAAGGGTGCTGCAGAGTCATGAATGATTACCATTCAAAATAAACAGTAACAACCGCAAGGCGTCGTGCAGTTGGCAAAGTGTATTCTAGGTAGACGAATTTTTTATAGGATGAGACTTTAACCCGAATGAAGATTAAATGTGGTGTATCCAAGCTGGTTCGAATATCTCGTAAAAAATAAAAAATTAATAAATTAATAAATAATAATAATAATCTCTTACCATTACAATTGCATGAAAAAATCAAAATTATAATTAAAAAAAAATATAAATATGTAAAGAGTAAACTTTTCTTCTATGAGACGAAGCAACTTCCATAAAATAAAAAGAATTAAAAGATAAAGTGAAATGGAATTAGTATTTCACTATTATACTGTTTTTATTTTATTATATATAATACAATATATACAATTATGAAAATAGTTTTATATTTATTTTTAAAATTATTTAATAAAAACAATATGGTCATACCTTCAAATTATAACAAATATATAAAAATCGAGATTCAATTAAAATTTTTAATTACGATATGAATTTAATCTCGAATGATATAACGATTTTTTATTTTTTAATACTATTGAGTTTTAAATTAATTAAATTTTAGAATATGTATGACAACAGTTTCTCTTTATAATTCTTATGTAACTTATTGTAAAGATAATAAAGTATGTTTAAAGAGTTAATTACATTCAACCTCTGGGTTCGAGATTCATCGAACCCAGAAGGGTTCGAAGATGAACATTCAAAAAAATTTTTTTTTTTTTCTTGGTGGAGATCCAGATTGGATCTCCACTATTAATTTTTTTGTAATGAACAGTAAAAAATTGTGACAGGGGTATTTTGGTCATTTAAAAATTTTGAAAAAAGTCAACGGTTATTTTAACGGTCAACGTTAACGTGAAGGGAGGTTAGTGTCCATTAATGCAAACTTTGATTCCGAATGTAATTAGCCAAACCTCAGGGAGGTTGAGTGTAATTAAATCATGTTTAAATTATAAATAAATAAGCAAACATATCCTACATGCATGTTTATATAGTTATATATTTGAAATATAAAGGAGTCCCCATTTTTCATAAACTGAGGGCAATATTCATAATCAAAATATATAATTTTAATTCCATATATATAGGCAATGAAAACAGGTTATCATACAGAGTCTTGAATTATTCCACACAATTTAAATTAAAAAACTTCATGCAAATTTCAAGGAATCAATTGACTGACTAGCTCTCTCTTGTCATGCAATTATATGTGAAATCAACATTTGAATTAATCTTTAAGACAAAAGGAATCAATTTTTTATTCAATATTGGAGGGCTTCATCCAGGAAATGAGACCAAGAAAATGATGATGGAGATGGTCAGTTGGTCACTCACTGCTCCCACCACCTCTTCAATCAATCACTCACTCTCTCTCTTCTCTCTCTCTCTCTCAAACTTAGCTTGGAAAATGGAAAAAGTCAATAAAGATGTTATATTCTATTTTTAATCTTTAAGACAAAAGGAATCAATTTTTCTTCAACATTGAGCCTAGGAGGGCTTTTTCCGGGAAATGGGACCAAGACCAAAGTACATTTTTTTTAAAAAAAAAACTAAATAGAATAATAAAAAAAATATCATCAACCTGGAATAGTTTGGATAACCAAACAGGAAAAGAATAAGTCCACAAACAAAGGACATCAAGATCAAAAGCTCTCTTGACAATACCATGAGCTCCACCATTTCTTAACCTGGAAATAAAGGAGATAGAAGCTATATTTAAACTAGATATCAAAAATTGAATATTAAAAATGATATTCTCAACATCGCTTTTGGACAAAAGATCTCCATTACACAAATGAGAGACATTGAGCGAATCCGTTTCAACCAACAAGGGTAGCAGCAAGCTGAATGCCTGCCAAAATTGCTCTGGCCTCTGCTACTTCTACATCAGCACAGAATTTCAGAGGGACAGCAGCTGCAAACACAGCTATTCTAATGGCATTCCTCAGTACCACTCACAAACCTGAACAGCCAGACAACACATCACAAGGAGCATCCACATTCAACTTAAAGACAACAGCTAAAGGGGCCTTCCAGCCAGAGGAAAAATCAGCTAGATCAGGGCCAGAACCAGAACAAAAAGGAGAAGAAGCTGGAGGCAAATTAGCAGCCAAAAAATCATCAATAAAACTGCCAGCATCATTCCAAACTTGATCTAAAACCAATCCTCTATCATCATGTAAAATCACATTCATATCTCTCCATAATAACCAACAAGAGACCACAAACTGTTTCACACGAACAACAGGGAAAGCTGCAAATATAAATTCAATACGGCTCAAGAAGTCCACAAACCTGCATCTCTTCAAATCAGCTGCAAAAGGACAGCTATACCAAACACTTTTCAGACGAGAGCAGCCCCAAAGTGTATGGTCACTACTTTCCGAAGCCAAACCACAAAGGAGCATAAATGAGAGACAGGAATATCTTTCTTGCTAAGGTTGAGGTTTGTAGAGATGATCTCCTTACAAGCTCTCCAAGCAAAAACTTTAATTTTGTTAGGGACGTCAAGTTTCCAGAGGTGTTTCCAAACTTCCAAAGCCCCCTTGGAGGAAGAAGCCAAGCTCTTCTGCTGCAAACCTAAAAGCTACCTTATAAGCACTTCGCACATAAAACAAGCCCCTGCTGTCAAAATGCCACAAAAAATAGTCCCTGCGAGGGTGAAAACTGAGAAGAAGAGACAAGATCAAATCTGCCTCATCATGGATAAAATGTCTCCTCACAATATCTACATGCCAAAAACCTGGTTCCTGTAAAAGAGCTGAAACCGTGACCCCCTCTGGAAGGCTCATAGGAGAGAAGACTCTAAAAGTAGAATATCTGGGAAGCCAACTATATTCATAAACTCGGATACTTTCACCATTACCAATTTTCCACCTAAGACCTTTCAAAAGCACATATCTACCCCATAAAATACTTTTCCAAATAAAGGAGGGCAGCCTACCAACCTTACTCTCAAGGAACGAAGAATTAGGGAAGTATCTCGCCTTAAGAACTCTTTCTTTTATTCCTACTAATCATCGAAGGGAGCCATAAGTATTTTTCATAGCACGATACTACATCCATGTTAAACAGGTTTTTTATTTGATATCTTAACGTAATATGAGTGTTAGGGCTAAGTGAAAGAGCTGACTTACCAAAATTGATAGCCTGCCCAGACACCTTCTCATAGTCTTTCGAAATTCTCACCAAGTTATTGCATTCATCTATTGAAGCTCTAGCAAACATAAGACTATCGTCCGCAAATAACAGATGGGAGATGGAGAAAGCGGTCTTGGAAACTTTAACACTATAAATCCAACCTCTTAGCTCAGCCGCATCTAGCATGGCTGAAAGGCCTTCAGCACACAGAAGGAACATATAAGGAGATAACGGACATCCCTGTCTGAGACCTCTTTTAGGAACAACCCGACCTCTCGGTTCACTATTAACCAAAAAAACATAAGAAGCTAAACTAACACACTCCATGACTTTACTAATCCACCCAAGACTGAAGCCAAGTCTCTCCATAATATTATGAAGAAAACCTCACTCAACACGGTCGTAAGCCTTACTCATATTGAGTTTCAAGGCAATATGACCCTTTGAACCACTTCTACTGTTTCTCAAGTGATGCAAGCATTCATAAGCAACAACAACATTATTCAGAATTAAACGACCAGGCACAAATGCACTCTGAGAATGGAGATCACATCATCAAGTACAAGCTTCAGAAGACCAAAGTACACGTTTATCGAGAAGGTTAGGAAATTAAAGACGAAAGGCCACAAAGTTTAGACTCGTCATTGGTCGGCTGGTTTTAGAGATCTAAAATGTAATATTCTAAAAATATCCTATCTTAGTAAATTCAACTTCAATCATTTTTTATTTTATCATCTCTAAATAATAAAATATTATTAATTTTTATTTTATAAATTATTTTTCAAACTTTTTTTTAATTATTTTACATAATAATTTACTCAAATAATATTTATATATATATATATAAACTAATGGGATAAATAAAATACTTGTTAGGTTATTGATTAATAAATTAATAGGATAAATAAAATTTTTAAAAATAATTAGAATATAATCAATAATATAGTTACTTGAAAAATATCGACAAAATATTTTAATGATATATTTTATGTTAATTATATTTATAAATAAAAAGTTATAATAAGTTAATTGAGTTTAGTTAAGAATTTAAAAAGAATATGAGAGGAATGAAATTTATTTAAAAAATGGATAGAATGTTAATAGTAGAATATAATATTGAAAAAGTAATGGAGATTGGAATAGTGGATCTACAAATTAGGAGATCCATTTACCAATCTCCATTTAATTTTTTTTTTTTTGGAATATAGTTTGTGAGTTTCTCTTCTCCATTCTAAAAAAATGCCTAACCATTGGAGATGGTCTTTTTTTTTTTATAATACAGTTACTTCTATTACAGAAGACCAATAAAAAAGTCTAGTTTAGGATAGAACCAATAGAATTCCTACTTAGAGGAAAAGACTAAAGTACAGGGGAGATGGTCTTACAAGTCAAAATAAACAATAACAATAGTAAGATGTAGTTCAATTGGAAAATTGAGTTTTAAGTGAATGAGTTTTACCTATAAGTATGAATTTTAAATTAATTAAATTTTATAATATGTATAATAATAGTTTCACTTTGTAATTCCCGTATCTTGTAAAAATAGATAAGTATGTTCAAATTATAAATAAATAAGTAAACATATCCTACACCCATGTTTATATATGTTATATATTTAAAATATAAAAGCATCCCCGTTTTTCATAAACCGAGGGCAATTTTCATAATCAAAATATATAATTTTAATTACACATATATAAACTGACTAGCTCGGTCATGTTAAATTAATATTTTTTTAAATATATCATTTACGGTGCTGATAACTCAAAATTAGAGATTGTGAAATCAATATTTGAATTAATATTTAAGATAAAAAAAATTAATTTTTTCTTTTAACATTGGAGGGCTTCTTCCATGAAATAAGATCAAGAAAATGGAGATGGGGATGGGGGATGGAAATGGAGATGGAGATGGAGATGGTCAGTTGGTCACTCACTGCCCCCACCACCTCTTCAATGACTCCTCCCTCTCCAGCTGAGCTGGAAAATGAAAAAAAGTAGATACAGTTGTTATATTCTATTTTTAATCATATAAGACAAAAGTAATCAATTTTCACCAAGGCCAAAGTACGCGTTCATCGAGGAGGTCAGTAAATTAAAGACCAAGGCCACAAAGTTTAAACACGTAGCAGACGTCGGCTGGTTTAAAACTTCTAAAAAAAATAGAAGAAATAAATTTTATTTAAAAATAAATAGAAAGGTCATAATAAAATATCTAATATTAAAAAAAATAATTAAGAGATGGAACAATTTTAGTCCTAATAATATTAGAATTGGACACAATCAATCCTAATAATACTTTACTTAAAGAGATGGGACAATTTGTCCCATATCTTTTTTTTTTTACTTTTTTTTAATTAATTAATTAATTAATTTGTATATAAATATTATATATATTAAAAATATATTTCAAATATTATTTATTTTCAATATCAATAAAAATAAATATTATTTTATATAAAATTAATTACAAATAATTTTATTTATTTTTTTAAAAAATTTAAAATTTTATTTGATTCAAAAAAATTTTAACTTGATTTAATTTAAATATTTTTATTTCTATTTAACTTAAAATTAATTTTTATCTTCATTTTATTGTTTATTAATGTAAAAAATTATTTTAGATTACTTCAAAACAATTTTATCTTTTATTTGATTTAAAATTATTTGAATTTACTTTAAAGTAATTTTATTTATGTAAAAATTAATTTAATTTAATTTGATTTTTATCCAATCTCATACTATATCAAACAATATATAATACTATTTTTAATCCAATTTATATTATCCTAAATACATCACGTACTATTTTAGTCCAGGCTAATTCTATCAAATCCTATAAAAGTAGTTTAATTCAACCCCACGCACCAAGAATAGGATTGGATTGGATATAATTAAACTAGTATTGTGAATATATTTAGTGTAATATGAATCAGACTAAAAATAATATTGTTTCTTATTTCCTGTATTGTTGGATTAAAAAGAAAATAGTTATATACTATAATATTATTTTATTTTTATTAAATAATATAAAAGAAAATCCTTTAAAATAATTTTAGTATTTAATAAATATATTAAAATTATTTTTATATAAGATATGTTAAAATGATGATTAAATTAAATTAAATAAAGATAAATTGTAATTGATATATAAAATGATTATAAATTTAAAATAAATAATAGAGTAAATAAAAAAAAAGAGAAAAAAATGCAAATCATAATTAAATTACTAATAAACCCATAAGTATATATGGGTTATTTACTCCCACGTTGATGGAATTAGAGGGCATTGGGATATAATATCTCAAACCCTTATGCTTTTCAAACGTGTAATAAGAATTAAAATAATTCAATCCAAACTTAATCATGTATATAACACCCCCCGACCCGAATTCGCTCGGACCGAATTGGGGAGCGCTACCGGATACGGAAACACATTTCAGAACATAAACTCTAAGTAATAATCCGTACAATGTATATCCTAAAGATACGGCAATTAGTTTAGTATATAAAAAAATATATTACAAATTGGATTATTTTAATATGTATGCACATTAAGGAAAAAATATCTTAACATTATTAGTTGGATTTCTTTTAATTAGACACCAATTGAGTTCTACCAGCACCAAAAATTTTATTAACTAAGTCTATTGGATCTGACGATACCAAACGCTATATATTATTTCAAGAATGCAAATAAAGTGACGTTAATAATATTATTTAACTCTAGAGCAAGAGAATTAGGTGATGTTCTGTTTCAACGGATGGTAATATCAAGGAGCTTCCACGAAGTTGCTTAGCATCCTTCAAGAAATGGAACAACTAAAGTCAAGGTGGAACAACTAAAGTCAAGGTCCATGAAGACTCTAAAAGAACACAAATATTGTGGTCGTTTTTATTAGAAAGCCCACCTATAAAGTCAGGGCAAGCCGTGACTTTTTGATATAAAAATAGTTTTCAAGTATCGTGTTACTTTCGGGGCTCATTAACCTATTTAGAAATATTATTTCCCTCATCTAATATTATTGACTTGTCTATCTCTATCCGAAATTGACTCCAACCCTAGGCCCGATCAAAATGGACATGTTTGATATAGACATTTTATTTAATATGTATTAATGAAGTGAAGTTTTTCTATTAAATTATTAAACAGCAGAAGTGTCGGACAATTCTAATTTTTTATTTGCCGTCGTGAGATAGTTCATTAATATAATTATTAATTTTGAGGGCTCAATTTAAGCCTATTTCTCTCATAAAGTGTCAATTCCATATAAAAAATATAAATCAATAAAAAGTATATGTATAAAGAGATGACATAACCTAAAAGAAAATTTTTTAAAATTATAAAGTTATCTATATTATATATATACATCAATAACTGTGTAGTTTGTATGACTTTGACTTAAAAAAAGATGGTTTATTTTTTATTTTTAATATATTTATTTTTTAAGAAATATAATTATAATATTAATAATTATCGAACCTGTTGAGATTAATTACTAAATATGCAGTTCAGATATTTATTCTCATAACGGAAGAATATTATTCCCATAATAAGGGGAGAACACTACTCACACGTATAAATGGTGAGAATTAAACTTTTCACTACTAAGGTGGGAGAGATGTACACTAACCACTTTACTATAACTGGATATGTTATTATATTTATTTTATTATTTATTATTTTAAATATTTTTAAAAAAATTTAAATTTTTATAACATATATTAATATTTTATTAGATTATTAAAATATATAAAATTATTAAATGGATAAAAATATCATTCAAACGCGTTTCTCTTTCTAATTTTTATTTTACATGGGAAATAAAATGTTTCGCGGAAATGGGACCAACACGTTTCGCAATTCGCACACGTTTCGCATTAAAGATGAAATGCCATAAAGTTGAGAACACGTCATTGTAGAATTTAAGATAAGGGGGAAAATAAAAACAGAGCAACATCTCTCTTTATCTCCACATCTCAACACTCAAAACTCTCTGATTATTTCATTATCTCCAATGGCCTTGAGTTTGATTCCTTCTTCTTCTTCTTCCAGTGCTCCTCAATTCAAGTATGATGTTTTTCTCAGTTTCAGGGGTGAGGATACCCGCTACAATTTCATCAGCCATCTTCACAAAGCTCTGCGTGATAAACAACTTGAAATTTTCATTGATTACAACCTTAACAGAGGAGATGAAATCTCCCCATCACTTCTCGAAGCAATTGAACAGTCGCAGCTTTCAATTATCATTTTCTCCAGAACTATGCATCTTCCAGCTGGTGTCTTGAAGAACTTGTTAAGATCCTCGAGTGCAGGGAGCAGTACGGACAGATTGTGATTCCAGTATTCTATGGAATAGATCCATCAGATGTGAGGAAGCAAACTGGGAGTTTTGCAGATGCATTTGCTAAGCATGAACAAAAGAGTTCACACAAAGTGCAGAGATGGAAGGATGCTCTCAACAAAGCTGCAAATCTTTCTGGGTGGCATTCTACTGCCAACAAGTAAGTTCTATGTTCTGTTTGGCATTTCTATGTTCTGTTTCTGTTTTTAATCCTCTCGAGTTTATTACAACTTAATAATACTAATTGTTATTAATATTTGTTAGGCCTGAAAGTGTGCTTATAGAGGATATTGTCCAAAATGTTTTGAAGAGGACTAAATGACATGTCCTCAGTTGATACCAGCGACCTTGTTGGTATAGATTCAAAGATTGAAGAAATGAATCATTGTTATGCATTGGGACAAACGATGCCCGGAGAGTAGGAATTTGGGGTATTGGTGGTATCGGCAAGACAACTCTTGCTGAAGCTGTATTCAATAAAATCTCTAGTCAATTCGAAGGCTTTTGGTTCACTTACGATGTTAGGGAACAATCGGAACAAAGCGGTGGACTGAATCGCATGCGACAGGAACTTCGTTTAGCAATATTTGGGGATGGAAATATGAATGTATGTACTTCCATTGTTGGACGCACCTTCACAAAGAAAAGATTTAACCGTAAGAAGCTTCTCTTATTTTTGATGATGTCTCCAGTTTTAGACAAATAGAATATTTGATTGGAGGTCTTGACTGTACTTCACAAAGTCGAATCATTATAACAACAAGAGATAAACAGGTGCTTAAAAATTGTGGAGTGAATCAAGTTTATGAAGTTCGAGGAATTATTTCATGACGAAGCTCTTAAGCTCTTCTGCAGGTATGCCTTCAAAAGAAATCATCCCATGATGGGTTATGTGGAGCTGTCAAATAAGGTAGCAGGATATGCTCAAGGTGTTCCCTTGGCTCTTAAAGTTTTGGGGTCTCATCTACTTGACAAGGGAAAAGAGGTTTGGAAAAGTGCAATGGATAAACTGGAGAAGTTTCCCGATATTGATATCCATAAGGTCTTGAAAATAAGTTACGATGGACTTGACTATGAAGGGCGTAAAATATTTTTGGATATTGCATTTTTTTTTGAAATATTATGACATTGGTCTTGCAAAATCAATCCTAAATGCTTGTGGGTTTCACTCAGAGGACGGAATAAGTATTCTCATTGATCGGTCTCTAATAGCTATAGATTGTTACGACAGGATAACAATCCATGATTTGCTACAAGCAATGGGTAGAGAAATTGTCCGTCAAGAATCTATTGACAATCCAGGGAAACGCAGTCGATTGTGGCATCATGAGGATATCCATCATGTTCTAACTAAAAATACGGTGAGAATCAATTGAACTTTTTGAGCTTAGAAAGTATATTTTTTATTTATCCTTGTACATTAGTTCGTGTGAAAAAACGTGGGTTTGATTGATTTATGAATAATATTATCATGTTTCTTTAACAATTAAACAATTACCTTAAGTCTTTACATATTTGACACTAACTTATTATTATATTTTTATTTTGTGAATATATATTAGGGTACTGAAATAATTGAAGGCATCTCTTTGGATTTGTCAAAAACAAGGGATATACATTTGGATAGAAATGCTTTCACAAATATGCGTAGATTGAGATTCTTCGACTTTTATGGCGGATTTGGGCTACAAATAAGGTACATGGTTTTCAAGCAGATGAAGCTGATTTTCCTGAGCTAAGGTATCTTCGTTGGGAAGGATGTCCGATAAACTCACCAATGTCAAGTTTTCATCTAGAGAACCTTGTTAAACTTGACATGCGTTATAGCAAATTTAAACAATTATGGAACGGTGTTAAGGTATGTTTTCATATTTATATTGCACTATTGATGTTGCTGCTTGTAAATTAGGGAGATTGCACTAACATACTTAATATTAAGTGTAATTGCACTTTACATATGAAATCACTTTATTACACATATTATCCCTCGAAACCGTTGACTAATAGTTATCCCTAAAAATGAAGAAGAAAAAGTGATCAAGCGGGAGATTAGATCTCCTCCACCGGATCTCCTATGGAGGAGATCGATTTGATCTCTTCCATGGAGATCGTGAGATCTCCGATCCCTACGATTGAGATTGATGCAATCTTCGCGATGGAGGTTGTAATAATTTTCATCGCAACTGGAGATCAGGGTAAATAGTGCAATTTCCATATGTAAATACTATAAAAAGTACTCATTTGTGTTTTTTGTTTTGGTACTTGCAGAATCTTTTTAAGCTGAAAGAAATTGACCTCAGTTTCTCCAGCCTAACAAGTTGCCCAGACCTCTCAGGTTTACCAAATCTTGAGAAACTGATTCTAGAGGGTTGTGAATATTTGCGTGAAATTTCGGCTTCTATTCAATATCTCAATAAGCTTGACTTCCTAAATCTAAGCAAATGCAGAAGGCTCAAGAGTGTTCCAGATTGCAAAGGTTTGATATCTCTAAAAAAACTTGATCTCCGTTGGTGCTCAAGTCTGGAGAAGTTGCCTGAGATGCCATGTAATATAGAAGAGTTACTTTTAAGTGAAACTGCTATAGAAGAACTTCCCTTATCCACCAAGTATCTAAGCAGACTAGTTGTTTTGCAAATTAGTGACTGTGAAAGGCTTAAGAGTCTTCCAAGCAGCATTTGTGAGTGGAAATCTCTTAAAACTCTGCATCTTAATGGTTGTACAAAACTTGATGAGTTACCTGATGATATAGGAACATTAGAATCTTTGGAGGGCCTCAACATTTATAAAACTGCTATAAGAGAATTACCATCATCTATAACAAAGTTGAAGAATGTTGGTTTCTTACTTTTTAAAAGATGTGAGGCTCAGGATGCAGTGAGTTGGTCCTTACCTCGTATAGAAGGCTGGCACAATCTGACAAGTCTAGATCTAAGTGATAGTGGTATCATAGAGTTACCTGACAATCTCGGTTGCTTATCCTCTCTAATAGAATTAAACTTGGCCGGAAATAGTTTTGAAAGCATACCAGCAAGCATCGCAAATCTCTCTAACCTAGAGGGTCTGTACATAAACGAATGCAAGATGCTTAAATGTTTACCGAAGCTTAAGTTGACACAGATACATGCATACAATTGCACATCACTGGAAGTATTATCTCTAATAGAATGGAAGGGTTATGGTATGTTTGCTAATTTTGGCAAGTGTTTTAAATTGGATCGAAATACATTTGAAGACATGGTGAAAGACATTCTATTGAAAATACGAGTTCTGAAATTTGAGGTTAGTTTTACTCTCTTGTTTTAATATAATGTTATTATTATTTTATTTTGGGAATTTTTATATAAATTTTTTAGTTTTTGTGAAATTTCATTTTTTTTATAAATATAATTATACAGTTTTTACCATTTAATTAAGCTAAAAGGTCTATTTTGGTCAGAAAAGTTTTTTGATTTTACATTTTTATATCCCTTTCTAAGATTGACTGCAAAATGCTGCCTTTGCACCTCTACCTTTTTATCGTCACCAGTAAACCTTTTGAAAATAAGAAAAATCCAAATACTAACAAAAATTTTAAAACAAAAAACTTCAAAAAAAAAGAGTTAAATTTTAATATTGATTTTTTAGAATGTAAAAAGAAGCTCAACTATTTTAGTGATTAAATAAGCTATATACAAACAAAATAATATTAATTTAATGAATTTTATTAAAAGCAAAACTATTTTGATTAAAAAAAAAAGTGGAGGGGACACCCTTGCAAGGTGCGTCTCCTACCTTAGCCTCCTCTAGTTTTTCTATTTATCTTTAACATTATTTAGATAATTTTTATTCATTTTTAATTTTAATAAATTTATTATTTTTAATTTAAAGAGTTTTGACAATTTCCTAAATTATAACGACCAATTTAACGTTTCTTTTAAAAGTTCGTTGGTATCCGCATTGCTTTTTTAAAAAGTATTGTGTTATAACGAAAATATTCTTAAAATATTAATTTTAATCAATGGTTGATTAATTGATTAACAAGGATTTTTTTTATAAAAAAAAAAAAAGTTAAGGATTTTCGCCAAAAATTTTCCTTTTTTTTACTTTACAAAAAAATTTGACACTAATGTCAACAATATTACAAATTAATTACTTTCATTGTACAGGATTATGGATATTCACTGTCTAGTATGGTATGTTACCCCGGACATGAAATTCCAGAATGGTTTAACTTCGAAGTATGCAATCTTCAGTAAATGTGGAGCTACCACCAAATTGCCTCAATCATAAATTTCTAGGTTTTGTTTTTGCGTTGTTGCTGCGGAGGCATATCCAAACCATCAACATGAATATAATTTACGGCGCATAAATTGGAAATGCAACCTCAAATCTAAAGATGGACATCCATGTATTAGGAGAGGGAGTTTCTGGTGTTGTGTCGTTGATCGCATCAAGTTTATTAGGTCACACCATGTGTTCGTGGCGATGGGTTGTGAAATCTCTCCCAATGAATTATTACCTTATGGGAATGAGATCTCTTTCCAATTCTATTGGAATAATAGTATAGACGGTGATACAGTGGAAAAATGTGGCGTGCATTTAATGTTTGCCCAACTTCCCGAAGAAGCCAATGTAAGTTCTCGAGTTGGTGAGGTTAAAGATCTTTGTCTTTGGCAAGCATCCACGACAATTGTGAGGAGGTAGATGAACCACACTCCAAGAGATTGAAATTTAACTAATTTAGTTGAAGGAGGCACCCAACTGATCAAGGTAAATTAAAATGCTTTCTATATTTGAATTTGATCACCAATCTCTCTTATAGAGCTCATTTTGCTTTGTTTGATTTGTTCATCTTTTTAGATGTCAAAATTTTGCACCATTTTCTAATGTCTATTTTATATTATTTTGGGTTGAAACAAAGACTGACAAACTACTACTTTCCCTAACTATTTTAATTGATTATGATCTCCAGATGGTTAAGGCTTTGCGTGAGATGAGTAGCTGATTCTGTTGGCCATTTGAGTCTGAAATGCTTGGATTTTGGGTTGGGGGAGTAGTTCTCTTGGGTCTTGATGATTTGAAGACATTTCTCTCCAAAATATACATTTAGCTGATTTATGTCTTCTTTGGCATTTTTGTTCTTTTGTTTTACATTGATGTTTGTCTGTTGTAATTTCTGTTTTCATCATTTTTTCTTTTAATTTGGTTTTATTTGCCTATTACATATTATAATAGTTTTATGCATATTTTGAGGAGTAAGGTTCATTATGTTCCCTCCTGATTGGGTGTTACTATTTTTTTCTTTTAATTTTTAATAAAATTTCTCTCGTACCTCGAGGTTCATCAAAAAATTATATAGCTAAATGTGAGCAGATGGTGTCTGAAGCAATTGGATAGTCTCAGGTCTCCTCCGTTGTCATTTTCTCCAAAAACTATGCATCATCCAAATGGTGTCTTGAAGAACTTGTGAAGATCCTTCAGTTTTCTATGGAGTAGATCCATCAGATGTAAAGCATAAGACTGGGAGTTTTGCAGTTGCATTTTCTAAGCATCAACAACGTTATAAGAAGAGTTTACACGGAGTCCAAAGATGGAAGGATGCTCTCAATCAAGCTGCAAATATTTCTGGGTGGCATTCAAGTAGCAACGTTTTATTCTTTTTTATGCTCTGTTTTAGTACTTCATATATCTTAATAAAATATTATTAATATTAATTAATTAATTATTACGAGTTAATACTAATTGATTAAAATATTTAATAGGCCTTGAGTCTAAACTGGTAGAGGCTGTTGTCTAAGATATTTTGAAGAGGTTGAATTATTTATCCTCAAGTGATTCCAGCCACCTTTTGCAATATATAAATGCACGATTTGCTACAAGCAAATGGTAGAGAAATTATCCATGAATAATCTATTGAAGATCCGGTAAACATAGTCAATTGTAACATCATGATAATGATCCGATAAAAAACATGAGAAGAATCATTTAAATACAATGAGAATCAATTGTTTTCATATTGTAGTATAGTTTTATGCATCGTTTAAGGAGCAAAGTTCGTTATGTTCCCTTCTAATTAGGTGTTTTTTAATCATTAATAAAATTTCTCTTATATCGTGGAGGTTTGCCAAAAAAATTAAATGTATAAGAAGATTCTCTAGGTCATTAAGAACTTCAGGTTTTTATATTGCTAGATTACTTGTTGAATATGTTGAATAGCTTTCTCAAATCATAAAAGTTCTTAAATCATAAAATTCTATCGACTTATTCCTTTTACAGTTGCGGACTAATAGTACATTGTTACATTTATAGGTTTTAGAAAAAAAAAAAAACTGTTTTAATAATTGTTTTGGGCCTGGACAAATAAAAACTATTTTGGACTGAAACAGTAACTATTAAATCAAATATGTATGGTGCCCCTAATATAAATTGGGCCCAGGACGATTGCCCTGCGCCTATGCCGGCCGTGACTGAAGTGAGTGTGAATACAAGTGAAAATATTAGAAGTAGATTGTTTTCTAGTAATTTGAAGCTTAAATATGATTACTATATATAGAACCCAAGAACAGAGCACCTTCATGATGCATTGTCATTTTATAACAATTTACATAACTAAAAGAGATTTGAGCTAAGTTATATAAATTAATTAAATCTTCAAATCTTAAATGGGTCTATAATTAAAACTCATTTATGATAACAAATATATTATTCACTTTTTTTTAGAGGTGGAGTTAGAAAATTATAATTGGGGGGTTAAAATAATAAAATATAATAATTAGGGAGGCCGATATAAAAAAAAGTTCAAAATTTTATAATAAATACATATATGTTTTAAAATAAAGTAATTTTACGTTATCTAAAATAATATTATATATAAATTATTAACACTATATAAATTATTGAATAATATGTTAAGTGATGTGGTATTGATAATTTACTTGCACTATTATAAGTCATTATTGTAGCTGCCACCATAAGTCAATTAAGCTTTGAATATCAGCCATGTCATTATAATAGATATACATGGGTCGCGTGACTTACTGTACATTATTTTTATTATTAAAATATAATAAAAATAAATAAATAAAAAAATAAATAAAATAATATTAAATAAATTATAAATATTTAAAAATATAAAATCAATTTAAAAAAAGATTTAAATTAAATTATTTTATTAAAAAATTAATATTTAAAAGGTAAAAAATAAAAAATTTAAAAATTATTAAAAAATTAAAATAAAATTGAGAATTAAAAAAATTAAAGAAATTTTTGAAAAAAATATAAAAATAAAAACCTATTCTTTTAATTCTAAATTTAGTTTACTTTATTTTATTTCTTTAACATTTTAAAATTTTATTATTATTTATTTTTTAAAATGTTAATTTTTAATAAAATCACTTAATTTAATTCTTTTTAACAGATATTATATATTTAATTTTTATAATTTAATTTAATATAATTATTTATTATTTTTATTATATTAAATTAAAATTATATTATTTGAATTTTAAGGTTAAAATATTTTTTAAAAATTATAATATTTAATTGTTAAAAAGTTTATACATAATGATTAATTTTTTTAAAAAAAGAAAAATATATAAAAGAGTGATGTTTTATGGACGTAACGTAAAGAAAAGCAAACAAAAGCATTATCCTACCATTCCAATTTTTGCGGACGAAACTTTTCTTAAAGGATGCTTCCTTGTTTATACTAAAATCAAGCTTTGCAACTCGAATGGAAAAATTAAATAGAAATTTCAACTCTAGCAATGAAAACGAGTTTTGGAAATCAATGGAAGAACCCAATTCAAGTGTCAACATTGATGAGGAGGAAGAGTAATCACATAGATATTATTGTTAGAAGATGACACTTTCAAATGGGTTTTTTGAGGTTCAAATTTAAATATGACCGACTAACTTTAAAAAATAGTGTATTACCAACATCTTAAAAAAATAATATACTCTTAAAAAAAAATCAAGATTATATAAAAAATAATATGTATTATCCTTTTCTTTCTAATACTCAAAACTATAATTTTTATAAATTAAGAAAATTAAAATCTACAACTTTAATTCCCGTAAATAATAAAAAATTAGTTGACACGATTTTATATTATTATGAGCTCTTATAATCTCATGTTATTTATCAACGGGATATTATTGTATTGAAATATAATTTTTGGTATCACGGACATAAGAAGGAGTATTGATGCAAATTGAGTTGGAGTATCATTTTTATCTTATTTGATAATTTAATGATTGAAATCAGATATATTGGATTGATATTAGAACGAGCTTATTAGACTTATCAAAAAGATAATAGAACCATCACTCAATATGGTCCGATAGTAAAGACGCTCATTCAATCTGACAATCATTCAGGTTTGAGTCGCCTACACTGTAAATAATATGTTAAACAAAAAATATAGATTAGTGGACTTATATTCTATTGGACCAACATTACAATTGGCCTGTTGTAAAGATAATGATAATGATATATATTTTTTGTTTTTCTGCTGGGACCGGCATGCCCCAACTTGGCTCTGTGGATGATCCAAGTCCAACCATTTTTCTTTTGAGTTGCTCGCCCTGCTCATCTCAACAGTCTTTCTCATTACCTTTATACACGCCACTTGCTTACTTCAAAAAAATCTCTTGTCAATTTGAAGATTCTTACTTCAGTTGAAATGTTACAAAACAGTCAAAACAAAGCGATGGATTAAATCGCTTGCGACAAGAACTTCATTTAGCAATATTAGGGGATGGAATATGATGAGTAGAGGTACTTCAATTGTTGGAAGCACCTTCACGAGGAATAGACTTAATCGTAAGAAGTTTTTCATTATTTTTAATGATATTTCCAATTTTAAATAAATAGAATATTTAATCTGATATTTTAATTGTCTCAGTTCATAAAGTTGAATTATTATAACAATAAGAGATAAAGAAATGCTTAGAAATTGCAGAGTGAATGAGTATACGAAGTTGGAAAATTATTTCATCATTATACGTTTTAATCAAAATAAAATGGAGATGGGGAGATGGTTACTCACTGCCCCCACCACCTCTTCAATAATTCTCACTCTCTCAAACTAGTTTTAACAAATTAAAAAAGATGGTATATATATAAAAAGAGATGCCATAAACTAGTTTGCATGACTTTGACTTAAAAAAGATGGTTTATTTTTTATTTTAATAAATTTTATTATACTTATTTTATTATTTATTCTTTTAAATATTTTTAAAAATTTTTAAATTTTTATAATGTATATTAATATTTTATTAAATTATTGAATAAATAAAATTATTAAAAGAATAAAATATTATTCTAATTTAATAATTAAATAAAAAAATAAAAATTTAAAGATGAAAGGAAACTTCGTATTAAAGTTTAAACTTCTTATTAAAGTATTTTATTCTTATTAAAAAAATTTAAGAATAAAAGAATTTAAGATAAAATACCATAAAGTTATAATGATCTTGAGTTTGATTCCTTCTTATCTCAACATCTCTCTTATCTCTTCTCTCTTATCTCAACATCTCATCATTCAACTCTCTGATCATTTCGTTATCTCCAATGACCTTGAGTTTGATTCCTTCTTCTTCTTCCAGTGCTCCTCAATTCAAGTATGATGTTTTTCTCAGTTTCAGGGGTGAGGATACCCGCTACAATTTCATCAGCCATCTTCACAAAGCTCTGTGTGATAAACAACTTGAAATTTTCATTGATTACAAACTTCACAGAGAGATGAAATCTCCCCTTCACTTCTCGAAGCAATTGAAGAGTCGCAGATTTCAATTATTATTTTCTCCAGAAACTATGCATCTTCCAGATGGTGTCTTGAAGAACTTGTGAAGATCCTCGAGTGCAGGGAGCAGTACGGACAGATTGTGATTCCAGTATTCTGTGGAATAGATCCATCGGGTGTGAGGTATCAAACTGGGAGTTTTGCAGATGCGTTTGCTAAGCATGAACAAAAGAGTTCACACAAAATGCAGAGATGGAAGGATGCTCTCAAAAAGCTGCAAATCTTTCTGGGTGGCATTCAACTACCAACAAGTAAGTTCTCTATGTTGTGTTTCTGTTTTTAATCCTCTCGAGTTTATTACAACTTAATAATACTAATTGTTATTAATATTTGTTAGGCCTGAAAGTGTGCTTATAGAGGATATTGTCCAAAATGTTTTGAAGAGACTAAATGACATGTACTCAGTTGATACCAGCGACCTTGTTGGTATAGATTCAAAGATTGAAGAAATTGAATCATTGTTATGCATTGGGACAAACGATGCTCTTAGTGTAGGAATTTGGGGTATTGGTGGTATAGGCAAAACAACTCTTGCTGAAGCTGTATTCAATAAAATCTCTAGTCAATTCGAAGGTTTTTGTTTCACTTACCATGTTAGGGAACGATCGGAACAAAGCGGTGGACTAAATCACTTTCCATGTGTAAATACTATATAAAGTACTAATTTATGTTTTTTTTTCTTTTGGTACTTGCAGCATCTTTTTAAGTTGAAAGAAATTGACCTCAGTTTCTCCAGCCTAACAAGTTGCCCAGACCTCTCAAGATTGATTCTAAGAGTCTGCAAAAGCCTCAAGAGTGTTCCAGATTGTAGAGGTTTGATATCTCTAAAAAAACTTGATCTCGAGAGCTGCTCAAATCTGGAGAAGTTGCCTGAGATGCCATGTAATATAGAAGAGTTACTTTTAAGTGAAACTGCTATAGAAGAACTTCCCTTATCCACCAAGTATCTAAGCAGACTAGTTGTTTTGGAAATTATTGATTGTAAAAGGCTTAAGAATCTTCCAAGCAGCATTTGTGAGTGGAAATCTCTTAAAACTCTGCCTCTTCGTGGCTGTTCAAAACTTGATGAATTGCCTGATGATATAGGAACATTAGAATCTTTGGAGAGCCTCAATATTTGTGGAACTGCTATAAGAGGATTACCATCATCTATAACAAAGTTGAAGAATGTTAATTCCTTATTTTTTAAAAGATTTGAGGTTCAGGATGCAGTGAGTTGGTCCCTACCTCGTATAGAAGGCTGGCACAATTTGACAACTCTAAGTCTAAGGGATGGTGGTATCATAGAGTTACCTGACAATCTCGGTTGCTTATCCTCTTTAATAGAATTAGACTTGGCCGGAAATAGTTTTGAAAGCATACCAGCAAGCATCGCAAATCTCTCTAACCTACTGTATCTCTACATAAACGAATGCAAGATGCTTAAATGTTTACCGAAGCTTAAGTTGAGACAGATACATGCATACAATTGCACATCACTGGAAGTATTATCATGTGTTTCATTTAAGAGTTGCTTTCAGCCAAGGGATAATTATGATATCTTTGCTAATATTGGTAACTGTTTCAAATTGGATCGAAATACATTTGAAGACATTGTGAAAGACGTTCTATTGAAAATACGAGGTCTGATCGAATATATTGATGAGGTTAGTTTTACTTTCTTGTTTTAATATAATGTTATTATTATTTGCTTTTTGGGAATTTTCATATAAATTTTTACGTTTTTGTGAAATTTCATTTTTTTAAAAAATATAACTACACGGTTTTTACCATTTAATTAAGCTAAAAGGTCTATTTTGCTCACAAAAGTTTTTTGATTTTACACTTTTATCTCCCTTTCTAAGATTGACTGCAAAATGCTCCCTTGAACCTTTACTTTTTTATCATCACCCAATAAACCTTTTGAAAATAAGAAAATCCAAATACTAACAAAAATTTTAAAACAAAAAACTAAAAATAAAAAAATTTGTTAAATTTTAAATGAAAAATTTTAATATTGAATTTTAGAATGTAAAAAGAAGTTCAACTATTTTAATGAATAAATAAGCTATATTCAAACAAAATAATTTAATTTAATGAATTCTATTAAAAACAAAATTTTTTTGATTAAATTTTTTTTAAAAAAAAAAGTGGAGGGGACTCCCCTGCAAGGTGCGTCTCCTTCCATTCCATGGTTTTGAGGCGGTCGTTGACTTGCAACCTCCTACCTCAACAACATAGGGGATGTTGCAGCCTCCTCCAGTCTTTTTATTTAATTTTTAACATTATTTAAATAATTTTTATAATTTTCTAAACTATGTCACTACAAAAAAACAGCCCGTTCACCACGGGCAATGACCGTAGCACGCAGGCTCGCTAAATTGCCCGTAGTGGATAAATGAGTATCCACTACGGGCCTAAAAGCGCCCATAGTGAATAAATTAATATCCACTACGGGCCGATTTTGTACCTGTAGTGGATTGTATCATTTATTTCGGGCCTAAAGAGCTCGTAGTGGTTAATTTGTTTTCCACTACGAGTCTTTAAAAGCCCGTAGTGGATAAAGTTATTAAAAATGGGCCCCTGTCACCCGTAGTCAATAACTTGTAGTGGATATTAATTTTTTTTTGTAGTGTGTATAGTTAAAATGTATTTTAATAATTTTTTACAGTGTTATAAATATAGACGAGCCAGAAGTCTGTTATGTTACCCCGGACATGAAATTCCAGAATGGTTTAACTTTCAAAGTATGGGATCTTCAATAAATATGGAGCTACCACAAAATTGCCTCAACCGTAACTTTATAGGTTTGTTATGTGCGTTGTTCTTGCCGTGCCATGTCTAGACCATCAACTTAAAATTTTTAGACGGAGATTACACTGGAAATGCAACCTCAAATCTAAAGATGGACACCCATGTGTTGTTGGCGCCATTTTGCATAATGACTTAAAGGGTACTGGTCACACCATGTGTTCATGTCGCCAGTTTGCAAAATCACTCCCTATGAATTATTATATTGTGAGAATGAGATCTCTTTCCAATTCTATTGTGATGTTAGAATTGGGGAAGGTAAAATAGTGGAAAAATGTGGCGTGCATTTAATGTTTGCCCAACTTCCTGAAGAACCCAATGTAAGTTTTCGGGTTGGTGAGGTTAAAGATTTTTTGCCTTTGACAAGCGTCCACAACAACTGTGAGGAGGTAGATGAAAGCACACCCCAAGAGATTGAAATTTAACTAATATCTTTGAAGGAGGCACCCAACTTATCAAGGTAAATTAAAATGCTTTATATATTTCAATTGATCACCAATCTCTCTTGTAGAGCTCATTTTGCTTTGTTTTATTTGTTCATTTTTTAGATGTCAAAATTTTGCACCATTTTCTTATGTCTATTTTATATTATTTGGGTTGAAGCAAGACTGACAAACTACTACTTTCCCTAACTATTTTAACTGATTATGATCTCCAGATGGTAAGGCTTTTGTGTGTGATGAGTAGCTGATCCTGTTGGCCATTTGAGTCTGAAATGCTTGGATTTTGGGTTGGGGAGTAGTTCTCTTAGGTCTTGATGATTTGAAGAACATTTCTCTCCAAAATATACATTTAGCTTATTTATGTCTTCTTTGGCATTTTTGTTCTTTTGTTTTACATTCATGTTTGTCTATTGTAATTTCTGTTTTCATGCATTTTTTCTTTTAATTTGGTTTTATTTGCCTGTTACATATTGTAATAGTTTTATTCATATTTTGAGGAGTAAGGTTCATTATGTCCCCTCCTGATTAGGTGTTACTATTTTTTTCTTTTAATTTTTAATAAAATTTCGCTTGGACCGTTGAGGCTCTCAAAAAATTAAATAGATAAATGTGAGCAGATGGTGTCCGAAGCTATTGAATAGTCTTAGGTCTTCGTTGTCATTTTCTCCAAAAACTATGCATCATCCAAATGGTGTCTTGAAGAAATTGTGAAGATCCTTCAATTTTCTATGGAGTAGATCCATCAGATGTAAGGCTGGGAGTTTACAGAGAGTGTAGAGATGCAAGGATGCTCTCAATCAAGTTGCAAATATTTCTGGGTGGCATTTAAGTAGCAATAAGTAAGTTTTTATTCTTTCAAGGAACATCCATCAGATCTTTTTTATGCTCTGTTTTAGTACTTACATATATCTTAAGAAAATATTATTAATATTAATTATCTATTAAGAGTTAATACTAATTGATTAAATATTTAATAGGCCTTGAGTCTAAACTGGTAGAGGCTGTTGTCCGAGATGTTTTGAAGAGATTGAATGATTTGTCCTCAAGTGATTCCAGCCACCTTGTTGCAATATATAATGCATGATTTGCTACAAGCAAATGGTAGAGAAATTATTGGTGAAGAATCTATTGAAGATCCTGGTGAACATAGTCATCAATTGTGGCATCATGAATATATCTATAATGTTTCGATAAAAAACACGAGGAGAATCAATTATTTTCATATTGTAGTATAGTTTTATGCATAGTTTAAGGAGTAGGGTTCATTATGTTCCCTCCATGTTACTATATTTTTTAATTATTAATAAAATTTCCTTGTACCGTTGAGGTTCGCCAAAAAAATTAAATGTATAAGAAGATTCTCTAGGTCATTAAGGACTTCAGGTTTTTATGAGGTAAATGAAATGCTTCAATCTTTAATTCTCTTTGAAGTTATGTGATTTCTGTTACTTTTGTTATTTTGTTATTTCTTTGGGTATCGATCAAACTTTGAAACAATTTCTATTTACCCATAGAAGTGAGTTGCAGCATTTTTGGAATTAATGGAAGAATGCGATGAAGGTTTCTCATACTTTCTTTGAAGGAGAAACCCAGTTAGTCAAGGTAATAAAGTGTCCTTGTGCTATCAGCAGTCTTGACTTTCAATGTAAGTGTGTATTTTGTAGATATCATCACTTCAATGCAAGTGCTTTTGGCTTTTGGGCATCATCACTTTGGACCATTTTTTTATTTCTATTTCAAAGAAAATAAAAGTGGATTGAAGCAACTTTTAGTTATCTTTTAGTTACTAGAATGGAAATTTTTTGATCATCAGATGCCTATGTTTGACATTGAATTATCCAGAACATCATTCAATTAAAGTATCTTAACGAGATTACAATTTTACCTTTCAATTAAAATATAATAAAATATATATATATAGAAATAAATATATTAAATTAAAGGGTAATTTATATTGTCCCCCCTGACGTTTGACATATTAGACGTTTTCCCCCTATGTTTTCAGAAATACACGTTTTTCCCCCTACCGTTATAACACCATTTGAAAAGTGAGATGGACATTAAAATAGAAAGGTATGATGGTATTTTCTCTATTTCACTATGATAAGAAATAAATTTAAAATATACTTTTTTGGAATCTTTTAATTTTTTTTTATGAAAAGGCACCATCACATCACAACTTTTAAAAAAACAATTTAAATAAATAATATAAAATGGAAAAAATATCTTCTCACCAACCGTCTCCTTGCTTTTTTTTTTTTTTGGAAACAGACCTTCAACCTCCTCCATTTTTATCATCATCCTCCATTTTTTGTTCTCTTTTTTTTTTTTTGGAAACAGACCTTCAACATCCTCCATTTTTATCATCATACCATCCATGCTTCATCATCACCCACACTTCATCACACAATCCAAGCCAAACACCAAAAACCGAAAACCACTAAAATCCATTCAAAAAAAATTTAAAACCACTCAAATTACCCAAACTCACCAAATACACCCAAAAACCAAAAACTCTCATCTCCTTCCCTCTTTCCGGGGCCACAAAACACCTCCAAACCAAAACCACCAAATAAAACCCAAACCACCAAAAGAAAACCAAAAACCACTAAAACAAGCCAAAACCACCAAAAAATCGAAAACCACTAAAAATCCACCCAAAAAAAATTTAAAACCACTCAAATTAACCCAAACTCACCAAATACACCCAAAACCATCGCCAGAGATGGGAGGAAATATATAGAGAGAGATGGGAGTAAGAAGAGAATGAGAATGAGATATATATATATATATATATATATATATATATATATATATTATCTATTTGAGAATGAGAGAGTGAGATTGATTGTGAGAGTGGAAGATAGTGAAGGAAGAGAGATGGGGAGGTAGAGAGAGACGGGGAAGGGAGAGAGAATTTGAAAAAAAAAATGATTGATGTGTTGGAGAGAGAGTGAGTTATATTTTTTATTGTTATTTATTATTTTTTGAATTAAATTTATTTATTAATTTAGTAGGTGAATGTAATTACCAAAGTGCCCTTACACTTTAACGTTAAGTTTACTTTTTGGATGGTTTAATAACGGTAGGGGGGAAAACGTGTATTTCTGAAAACACAGGGGGGAAAACGTCTAATATGTCAAACGTCAGGGGGGAAATATAAATTACCCTAAATTAAATTATAAAAATTTAAAAATATAAAATTAATTAAAAAAATTTAAATTAAATTATTTTATTAAAATTTACTTTTAAAAAAAGTAAAGAATAAAAAAAAGTTTAAAACGGGACTAAAAAATAAAATAAAATTGAGAATTAAAAAAAGTAAAAAAAATGTTTTGAAAAAACACAAATTCTTTAAAAAAAAATTAAGAATTTAAATTGAACAGCAAAAATAAAGAATTTTAAAAAATATGGATATAGATGAACAGTAAAAATTATATTATAAATTTTTTCAAAAAATAAAAATTGAAAATCAAAACTTTTTAAGTTCTTTATTTTTTGCTGAAAAAAATATTGGAAAATGAAAATTTAAAACTCAAAAGGCAGAGAGCCAACCTGAATCTCTACTAAGAACAATAACAATAAAAAAAATAAACAAAGAAAGAAATTGACTCTCCAATGACGGACATCGATCTCTAGTGATGAAGGTCACTAGGTCTCCGATGGAGACTATTTAAGACCACTACACGCACAAAAAGTGTTCGAAGAAATGCCTGAATCAGTAAAACTTCAGTTCTAAGCCGAGAAAACACTGAAAAACACACCAAGCAACCGTCAAATTCGGTCTTCGATCACCGATCTTAACTACTCTCAGCACATGAATCTAAATCTAAATTTTAATCAAAACAATCATCAAACCATTTAAAAAAAAAAAAAACCAAAGTTTACAGTAATAATTATATAATCATCCAAATTCTCCACCACCCAGATTCATGCAACCAGAAACAATTAAAAGAACTGCTCTAACAATCAAAGAAATAAAAAAACAAATGTGAACAGAGCAAGGAAGTTTTGAGAAATTTCGCTTGCTGATGACGACGAAGATTCTTTGCTTTATTATTATTTCTCTATTCAATCATCATCCATTTTTTCGCTTTTCGAACAACTTTTTGATTTTGTCGGAAAATCAATTTGAGAGGTATCTGGTCTTTAAAGAACTGGGTCTCTATTGAGATTCGAGTTTTTTTTTTCTTGGTTTGGAGATCACATTCGAACAGCTTTTGATTTTGTCTGAACTTCGATCTCCAGCTTCTTTCTAAAACTTAATTTTTAATTCCAGTGAGGTCTCCATCTCTAGAGACCCAACAACCTCCATCGTTGGAGGTCGCTTCATCTTCGATAGAGATCCATCTCATCGCTGGAGATTTGTGTTTTTCAAACTTTTTTTTTGTTGTTCTTAGGGGATCTTAAAAAAAATTAAATTTTTTTTTTATTTTTTGGTTCGTATAAATCTCTACATCTTTTATATTTGTATAAATAATTCGGATAAGAAATACACAATTTTTCTACAATAAGCTTCTGGCCCGACTCATTGGAAGTAATGCACTTAATATTTTTAAAATTTTAAAATTTTAAAAATAATGTCTCATTAAAATTTTTTTAAAATTATATTTTAAGAAAAAATTTAAAACTTTTTTTTAAATTATATTTTTTATAATTTGTTTTAAAAAATTTTGAAACTTTTATTTTTAAAAAAATTAATATAAATGACTATATTACCCTTCTAATTATTAATAATATTTTTAAAAGTTTGAGGATAAAATTATAATTTAAATTCATTTAAATAGAGTTATTGGCAAAACTGTCTTTTTAATATTTTCAGTTAGTTTAATTGTAAAAATATTAATAATAGGGACTAAATTGATACATTTACAAAAATTAAAAGTTCAAGAATACAATAAATAAAACTATGAAAAAGTTAATAATTTTTAAACGTTAGGGATCAAATTAATAATTAACTTTAAATTAAAGAAAAGTAAACAAAAGCATTGTCCAGACTGACTTTTGCCGACCAAACTTTTCTTCAAGATGCTTTCCATTTTATACTAAAATCAAGCTTTGCAAATAAGCATGAGAAACAGAGAGAGTTGCTAAGCATTTCAAGAATTTGACATCAATGGACCTTAGTTTGATTCTTCTTCTTCTTCTTCTTCTTCTCTTCTTCTTCTTCTTCTTCATCTTCACATCCAATACTCCTCCATCAAAGTGTTGTTAAGTAAGTTCTGTTCTGTTTAATGTATTATTCTCTGTGTTTATATTGCTATGATCTGTTGGAGTACATAATTCAACATTAATATTTGTTAGGCCTGAGTCTGTGCTTATAGAGACTGTTGTCCAAGATGTTTTTAAGAGACTTAATGACTTGTCTTCAACTGATACCAACGATCTGGTTGGAATTGATTCAAGGATTCAAGAAATTGAATCTTTGTTATGCTTCGAGTCGAAGGATTTTCGCTCTGTAGGACTTTGGGTTATGGGTGGTATAGGCAAGACTATTTTTTGGTGCTGTATATAACAAAATTTCTAGTCAGTTTGAAGGCTCTGTTTTCATTGAGAATGATAGGGAAGAATCATAACAAAATGGTGGACTAAACCGCTTGCGACGAGAACTACTTTCTGCAATATTAGGGGATGAAAATGTAAGTAGAGGTAGTTCCTTTACAGCAAGCAATTTCGCAAAGAAGAGGCTTGCCCGTAAGAAGCTTCTTATAGTTTTTGATGATGTGACTAGTTTCAGACAAATAGAATCCAAATCATTATAACAACAAGAGATAAACAAGTACTTAAAAATTGCAGAGTTGATCAAATATACAAGGTTGATGAATTATTAGATCATGATGCTCTTATGCTATTTTGCTTGTATGCCTTCAGACAAAGCCGTCCCAAAGAAGATTATGAGCAGCTGTCACACAGGGTAGTTGAATATGTTGGAGGAGTTCCATTAGCTCTTAAAGTATTGGGTTCATCTCTACTTGACATGGGAAAAGAAGTTTGGGAAATAAGTGCAATGAATAAACTAGAAGAAATCTTTGATAAAGATATCCATAAGATACTAAGAATAAGTTTCGATGGACTAGATGATAACGGGCAAATATATTTCTAGATATTGCATGTTTCTTGGAAGGGAGGAGCATTTATCTTGTGAAAGACTTCCTGGATGCTTGTGGCTTCTTCACAGATGTTGGAATAAGTGTTCTTGTTGACAAATCTTTGATAACCATAACAAACAACACGCTAACAATGCATGATTTGCTACAAGCAATGGGTAGAGAAATTGTTCGGCATGAATCCAGTACTGAGCAGGTAAATGTAGTCGATTGTGGCACCACAATGACATCTACAATGTTTTGACTGATAATACGGAAAGATTTAAAACAAAAATTAACTTATAAATTATCGTTTCCGTTTATATTTATTAGTTTTAACCATTAAATAGTTATTTGTTCTTATAAAGTTATGATAGCAACTTGTAGGGAAGTAATCCATTGATATATTCTTTTGATATAGTCGTGTTTATTTAGTTTTACTAATAAAATTATTCTTATCTTCTTGAATATATTTATATCAGGGGACTGAAACTATAATGGGTATCTCCTTGGATATATCTGAAACAGATATATACATTTAAACCCTTGTACTTTCACGAAGATGTGTAAATTGAAATTCCTAAATTTTGATAGCTCACGTCGTGGTAAGAATGCTAATAAAGTGCAAGTGTTTGACGGTCTGGAATCAGTATTCACTAAGTTAAGGTATCTGCATTGGCTTGGATGCCCGTTCAAATCTTTGTCATCAAATTTTCAGTCAGAGAACCTTGTCGTACTTAATATGCGTTACAGCCAAGTTGAGCAACTGTGGAATGGTCCCTAGGTACAATTAAGTTGATATATATGCCTATATCTAAATACTATAATTTTGTTGATTACTAACGTATTCTATACATATATAGAATAATTCTCTAGTTAGAACTGTCCTGGAAAATAATTTCGGACCTTTGTTTTATAACGTTGTAGAATCATTTACGTAACATTACAAAACTGAATATCTAATTTTGTAAGGTATAAAATTGATTCCGAAAGGTTATGAAACAAAGGTTCTAAAATTTTATTTTTCATGACAGTCCTACTAGAGAAGGACCCTATATATGTATTCTAACTTGCAGCAACTTGTCAATTTGAAACAAATTGACCTTTCTCATTCCAAGCGCCTAACCAGTTGTCCAAACCTCTCAGGGGCCCTAAATCTTGTATGCTTGAATCTAGCTGTTACTAGTTTGTGTGAAATTCCAAATCATCCATTCAACATCTCAATAAGCTCAACTACCTGAATCTAAACGAATGCAAAAAGCTTAGGGTCCTTCTAGATTGAAGTGGTTTGAAATCTCTTAAAAAACTTCATCTCGGTCGCTGTTCAAGTCTCAAGATGTTGCCTGAGTTGCCATGTAATATAGAAGAGCTAAAGTTACTTGGAAGTGCTATTGAAGAACTCCCCTCATCCTTCAAGTATCTAAGCAAACTTGTTACATTGGATCTTTCTAGCTCAAACAAGCTTAGGAGTCTCCCAAACGACCTCTCTAAGTTGACATCTTTGTCTAACTCGTTGCTCGAAACTTGACAAGTTGCCTGATGAGATAGGAACTTTAGATTCTTTGAGAGACTTCGAAGCAAAGGGAACTGCTATAAGAGAAGTGCCATCATCTATTGTGTTTGAACAATCTCCAAAAATTATCTCTTGAGAGATGCAAAGGTCAGGATATGGTTGGTTTGTTATTGCCTCCTTTATTAGGCTTGCACAGTATGAGGGAACTTGATCTAACTGATTGCACTATCACGAAGCTACCGGACAGTCTGGGTAGCTTATCCTCACTGAAAGAGTTAAATTTGGGCAGAAACAATTTTGAAAGCATGCCTGCAAGTATCAAAAACCTCTATAACCTACAGTATCTAGACATCAGCTATTGCGAGGCGCTTCAATCTTTACCAGAGCTTCCACTGGTATCAACAAATGCATACAATTGTGTATCATTGGAAGAGATATCGTGTTTATCAGTTCAAGATAGAATTGTTGCCATTAGTTCTCCATTTATCAAAATTGACTTAATCAACCGTTTCAAATTGGATCGAAATGTACTCATTGAAGAGGCTCTACTGAAACTACAATCTTTGGCGATTCTATGGAAGGAAAATTATTACAAGGAGGTATACTAATTTCTTCTTTTTTTCTTTTTTTTTTCTCTTAGAAACGTTTTGATACTAGAATTATCAACAATGCTATAAATAATTGTTTTTATGGTATAGGATCCTCATGCACCACCACTTAGTACTGTTATATGTTTCCCTGGAAGTGAGGTTCCAGAGCAATTTAGCTTTCGAAATTTGGGATCTTTTGTAACTGTGAAGTTGCCACCAGATTGGTTGAACGATAACTTTGTTGGTTTCGCTCTGTGTGCTGTGGTGGCATTTCGAGACCATGAAGATAGTGGTTTTTTTTTGGATATTAACTATGAATGTGAACTCAAATCTGAAGATGGGCAGTGTCATGTTGCACATGGCACTTTGGGTGATTGGAACATCTGTAAATCTCGTGGACAACGCTATAAAATTAGGTCAGATCATGTGTACGTGGGGTTTGATTCCACAAATTATCTCGATGATATCGATGAACTGTGCTACAATGAGGTTTCTTTCCAATTCTATCTTGAGGGTCAGTTTGGAAAACATATAGAATGTTGCAAGGTGAAGAAGTGTGGGGTTCGTTTGATGTATGCGCAAGATATTGGAGAATCTAGTGGAAGTTTCAACTCTGATAATAATGAAGACGAGTTTTGGGAATCAATGGAAGAACCCAATTCAGTGCCAAAATTGATGAGGAGGAAGAGTAACCACATAATATGAGATTGTTGGTAGAAAATGGCACTTTCAATAGGTTTTTTGGGGATCAAATTTAAGTATGATTGACAAAAAATAATGTACTCTTAAAAAAAATATAAAGATTATATAAAAAATAATATGCATTATCTTTTCTATCTAGTACTCAAAACTATTAATTTTTATGAATTACGAAAATTAAAATCGATAACTTGGATTCCTGTAAATAGTAAAAAATTAGTTGACACGATTTTATATTATTTTAAGCTCTTATAATCTCATGTTATTTATGAATGGGATGTTATTGTATTAAAATATAATTTTTAGTATAACTGTCATAATAAGGAGTATTGATGCAAATTGAGTTGAAGTATTATTCTCATCTTATTTGATAATTTATTAATTGAAATCAGATATATTGGAGTAACATTAGAACGGGCTTATTAGACTTATAAAAACATAATAGATTAGTGGACTATATTCTATTGGATCAACATTACAATTGGCCTATTGTAAAGATAATGACAATGTTTTAATATATTTTTTTATTTTTCTGCTGGGACAGGCATGCCCCAGCTTGGCTATGTGGATAATCCAATTCCAACCATTTTTCTGTTGAATAATTGGTGACATTATTTTTGTGCTAAGCGAAATGGGCAGTTGGTGGAAATAAAACGAGAGATTTCTCTCGCTGCTCATCTCAACAGTCTTTCTCAACAGTTGGTGGATAATCCACTTGCTGATGCTGCTGTATTCAACAAAATCTCTTCTCAATTTGAAGATTCGTAATTCATTCGAGATGTTAGGGAGCAGTCAGGACAAGTGATGATTAAATCACTTGCGACAAGAACTTCATTCAACAATATTAGGGAATGGAAATATGAATAGAGGTACTTCCATTGTTGGACGCACCTTCCCGAGGAATAGACTTGGTCGTAAGAAGTTTCTCGTTATTTTTGATGATGTCTTCATTTTTAAAGAAATAAAATATTTGATTGGGATTTTAATTGTCTCAGTTCATAAAGTCGAAAGAAGTGCTTAAAATTTGCGGAATGAATTTAGTATAGGAAGTCCGAAAATTATTTCATGATTATGCTTTTCAATCAAAATAAAATGGAGATGGAGATGGAGATGGTTCTGTTAAACTGGGTACAAATGGTAGAGTTTCGTCCCAAGGGTATTCTTCCTTTTCGTTTCTTATTTCTCATCAACCGGTACCGATTGATGAGAAAGAGACATGTCTGAATTGCTACAATTATTGGTAGCATCATATTCAGGATTCCAAGAGATGCCGTATTGGTTGCTCACTGCCCCCACCACCTCTTCAATCACTCTCACTCTATCAAACTTAGCTTTGAAAATGGAAGAAGTAGATACATATATTATATTCTATTTTTAATCTTCAAGACAAGACAAAAGAAATCAATTTTTTCTTCAACATTGGAGGGCTTCTTCCAGGAAATGAGACCAAGAAAATGAAGATGGAGATGGTCAGTTGGTCACTCACTGCCCCCACCACCTCTTCAATCACTCTCTCTCTCTCTCAAAGTTAGATTGGAAAATGGAGAAGAGGGGGTGGCAGCAAAAGAAGATGGAGATGGAGATGGTCACTCACTGCCCCCACCACCTCTTCAATCACTCTCACTCTCTCAAACTTAGCTTGGAAAATGGAAAAAGTAGATACAGATGTTATATTCTATTTTTAATCTTTAAGACAAAAGTAATAAATTTTCTTCAACATTGGAGGGCTTTTTCCAGGAAATGGAACCAAGACCAAAGAACACGTTGGTCAGTAAATTAAAGACGAAAGGCGACAAAGTTTTGACACGTCGTAGTGGTTGGCTGGTTTTAACCAAATGGAGATACAAAATGTAATATTAAAAATATTTTATCTCTATAAATTTACAATTCTAACCATTCTACATTTATAATTTTCAAATAATGAAATATTATTATTTTATAAATTATGTTTCAAACTTTCTCCTAATTATTTTAGATAATAATTTACTCAAAAATATATATAATATATAATATATATATGAAGCTTTGAAATAATTAATTTTAAAAAAATACTTATTGTGTTATTGATTAATAAATGAATTGGATAATTAAAAATTTTAAAAATAATTAAATATATCAATATTATACTCACTTGAAAGATCTCAACAAAATATTTCTAATAATATAATTTTATGCTAATTATATTTATAAATAAAAAGTTATAATAAGTTAATTGTTTAGTTAAAAATTTAAAAAGTATATGGAATGAATGAAATTTATTTTAAAAAATAGATGGAAGAGTAATAGTAGAATATATAATGTTGAAAACGTAATGGAGATTGAAATAGTAGATCTACAAATTGGGAGATCCATTTATCAATCTCCATTTGATATTTTTTTGAACACCACTATGAAACATGGTCGGAGAGTTTCCCTTCTCCATTTTGAAAAAATGCCTAAGCATTGAAGATGGTCTTACAAGTCAAAATAAACAATAACAATAGCAAGATGTAGTTCAGTTGTACAAGTAGGAATTCGAAAATCTATTGAAAGCATCTGCGGTCAGGGCAAAACTCTAAGCCTGAACAAGAATTAGTTAGGATGCACATAAATTGGCGTAGACACCTCGTGAAAAATCAAAATAAATAATAATAAACAAGCATTATGATATTTCTTGCCATTCAATTACATGGAAAAACCAAAATGATAACTATCAAAAATGCAAATATGTAAAGAGTAAACTTTTCTTCTATGAGACAAGCAACTTCCATGGAATGAAAAGAATCAAAAGATGAAGTAAAATGAAAAGTACCTTTTCATAATACAAGCATACAATTAGTATTTCGCTATTCTACTGTTTTTATTTTTATTATATTTAATACAATATAAAAATAGTTAATTTATATTTATTTTTAAAATTATGTAATAGAAACAATATGATCATATCTTCAAATTATAACAAATATATAAAAATCGAGATTCATTAAAAGTTTTAGTTACGATATGGATTCAATCTCAACGACATGAGGAGTTTTCATTTCTCAACACTATTGAGTTTTAAATTAATTAAATTTAAAATCTGTATGACAACTGTTTCATTTATAATTCTCTTATCATACAATAAAGAAGTACGTTCAAATTATAACTAAATAGGCAAACATGTTATTGCATATTATATATGTTATATATTTGAAATATAAAAGCATCCCCATTTTTAATAAACTGAGAGCAATATGCAAAATCAAAATATATAATTTTAATTCTATGTATATATATATGCAATGATAACACATCTCTAGATCTCGTGGACACGCTATAAATCGGGTTAGGTCATGTGTACATGGGGTTTGATTCCACAAATTATCTCGATGATATCGATGAACTGTGCTACATGAGGTTTCTTTCAAATTTATCTCGAGGGTCTGTTTGGAGACATATAGAATGTTTGTAAGGTGAAGAAGTGTGGGGTTCGTTTGATGTATGCGCAAGATATTGGAGAATCTAATGAAAGTTTCAACTTTGATGATAACGAAGATAGTTTTGGGAATCAATGGAAAAATTCAATGGAAATTTCAACTCTGGCGATGAAGACGAGTTTTGGGAATCAATGGAAGAACCCAATTCAAGTGTCAACATTGATGAGGAGGAAGAGTAACCACATAATATGAGATATTATTGTTGGAAGATGACACTTTAAATAGGTTTTTTGAGGTTCAATTCAAGTATGACCGACAACTTAAAAAAATAATATACTCTTAAAAAAAATCAAGATTATATAAAAATAATATGTATTATCCTTTTCTTTCTAGTACTTAAACTATTAATTTGATGAATTTAATAAAATTAAAATCGACAACTTTAATTCCCATAATTAGTAAAAAATTAGTTGACACAATTTTATATTATTATAAGCTCTTATAATCTCATGTTATTTATCAACGGGATATTATTGTATTGAAATATAATTTTCGGTATCACGGTCATAAGAAGGACTATTGATGCAATTGAGTTGGAGTATCATTCTTATCTTATTTGATAATTTATTGATTGAAATCAGATATATTAATTGGATTAACATTAGAACAAGCTTATTAGACTTATCAAAAGATAATAGAAACCACCGTTCAATATGGTCCGGTAATAACCATATTACAATTGCCTGTTGTAATATATAATAGATAGTGGACTTATATTCTATTGGACCAACATTACAATTGCCTGTTGACCGGCATGCCTCAACTTGGCTCGGTAGATGATCCAAGTCCAACCATTTTTCTTTTGAATAGTTGGTGATCAAGACGAGTTGCTCTCCTGCTCATCTCAACAGTCTTCTCAAACCTTTACACACGCCACTTGGTGATGCTGTACTAAAAAAAAAAAAAAAATCTCTTGTCAATTTGAAGATTCTTACATCATTCGAGATGTTAGGGAATAGAACAAAGAGATGGATTAAATCGCTTGCGACAAGAACTTCATTCAGCAATATTAAGGGATAAACATATGATGAATAGAGGTACTTCCATTGTTGGACGCACCTTCACGAGGAATAGACTTGGCCGTAAGGAGCTTCTCATTGTTTTTATGATGTCTCCAATTTTAAATAAATAGAATATTTGATCGGAGATTCAAATTGTCTCAGTTCATAAAGTTGAATTATTATAACAACAAGAGATAAAGAAGTGATTAGAAATTGCTGAGTGAAGTTACGAAGTTTGAAAATTATTTCATCATTATGCTTTTAATCAAAATAAATGGAGATGGTTACTCACTGCCTCGACCACCTCTTTAATCACTCTCACACTCTCAAACTTAGCTTTAAAAATGGAAGAAGTAGATACATATGTTGTATTCTATTTTTAAACCGTCAAGACAAAATGATCAATTTTCCTCAACATTGGAGGTTGTTAAGGGCTTTTCCCACAAAATGGGACCAAGACCAAAGTGTGAAGTTTGATAACAAGCTGTAAACAAAACTCTAACAGAAACGTTGAGCAAAACAGAGGAGAAAAGCTATGAAAAATCTGATATGTATTTCATTGATATTTCTTAGAAATGGAGGCAATGTAATTTATACACATTGCTCAGCTATCTTGTAATTGAATTCGGTTACTCTTAACTAACTCCATCTTCTACATTGATAACATTACAATTTCTACAATTCTAACTAACTCATGTGCATGTAAAACAGAGTACAGCTATCCTGCTGACATGTCCTTTCCATGATTTTGTTTTCTTCTTTCGCCTATGCCAGATATGATCATGTTGATCATCAGCTGCTCCAGATTCTTCAATGTGTGCCAGTCCAGCATGATAGGCTGCTCGTTCACTATCATAATCAACTGCAGTCTGTCCGCTCACCTTTGCATAATAAGTTGAGTTATGAGTAGGTGCTTGTGTTGTTTGAGAACTGTCATCAACAGCTGTACCATTAGCTTGCTTTATTACTTTCACATTCCCCCGCAAACTGAATTGAGGTGAATTAACTAAGTTCAGTTTGGAGCATAAAATTGGAATCGATCACGGGTAAGACTTTAGTGAAGATATCGGCAAGCTGGAATTCAGTGGGTACAAACGTGGTTCAATAATACCATATGCCACCTTTTCGTGAATGAAGTGTATCAATGTCAATATATTTGGTTCGAGCATGAAAGACCGGATTGTAGGCCAAAGCATTAGCGCTAATATTGTCACACCACAAAGGAGTTGGTGAAGGCAAAGATAGTTTCAGTTATTTAAACAAAGAGTGAAGCCACAAAATTTCAGAAGTAAGATTGGCCATGGAGCGGTACTCAGCTTCAGCACTCGACTTTGCAACTACAGACTGTTTTCTTGAGCTCCAAGAGATCAAATTACCACAAAGAAAATACAACTGCCACTTGTTGATTTTCGATCATCAATACTACTTGCCCAATCGGCATCAGAATATGTTTCCAATGTCAAGTGAGATGCTGGCTCGAACCATAAATCTTTGTGAAGAGAACCTCTCCAGTAATGCAGCACTCGTTTGCAAGCCAGCCAATGGGGCTGTTTCGGAGCAACCAAGAGCTGGCTTACCTTATTAACAATATAGGACAAATCAGGTCGGGTGTATGTCAAATACTAAAGTGCTCTTATGGTACTTCTGTAGACTGTTGGCTTGGGAAAAGGATCACCAACATGAAGAGATAACTTGGTTCCAGCAGATGTAGGAGAAGCACACGGATTGGAGTCAAACATGTTGGTCTTCTTAAGGAGATAAATTGCATATTTGGTTTGAGTAAGATACAATCCCGTAGCATCTCAATAGGCTTCGAATCCAAGAAAATAATTGACAGAACCTAGAGTTTTGAGAGTAAATGTATGATACAATTGATCAATGGTAAGACGAACAAGAGAAGAACTTGTACCTATCAGCAAAATATCATCAACGTATACAAGACGAAATAACACATCTTTCCCTTGATGCTTGATAAACAGTGATACATCAGAAGTTGAATTTCTGAATCCCCAAGCAAGCAATGCGGTTTTAAGTTTGTGAAACCATGATCTCGGGGCTTGCTTCAAGCCATATAATGCCTTTTTTAGTCTGCAAACATGCCGAGGTAGAGTGGGGTTGATGAAGCCTTCGGGCTAAGTCATAAACACTTGTTCATGCAAATCTCCATTGAGAAATGCATTATTAATATCCACTTGTTGCACATCCCAACCATAGAACACAACAAGAGAAAAAATCACTCTGATTGTAGAAGCTTTTACCACTGGACTATATGTATAAATGTAGTCCAATCCGGCTGTTTGGTGAAAGCCCTTGGCCATCAAGCATGCTTTATACTTCACTATGGAACCATCGGGTTATATTTCACACGAAAAACCCACTTGCATCCTATTACATTCAAAGAGTTAGAGCAAGGTACTAATTCCCAAGTATTATTAGCAGTTAAGGCATTATACTCATCTTGCATGGCTGCAAGCCAGTAAGGATCTGACATGGCCTCTGTTACTGTCTTTGATTCTGTGTGGCCAAGAAACTTGTAGGAAGCTGCTGAGTTAGCAATAAGCTCGTGGTTTCAGACAGCCACTCTTCAACCGTGTCACCATAGGATGAGTGGAACAAGTAGTTAGTGCAGTGACAACAGGTGGTGATTGTTGTGTAGAAGTGGCTGCTGCTGAGTTGATGTAGCAGATAAAGATTGTTATACTGTGGAGGAATAGACTGAAGCTGCTGTGAAGGAAGAGATTGCACCTGTTGAAGATCAACAACAATATTACAATGTGAGTGAGTAGAAGAATGCTGTTTTGGAATGATATTCAGCATGGTAGACAGTGGTGCTGATTTTTCTTGCTGTGTAGGATGAGTCAACTGAGGAGGAAACAGAGCTTGGTAGGGAAACTTAAGCTCATTGAACACCATATTGCGTGAGATAAAAATTTTCTCTGACTTATGAAGACATCTGCAACCCTTGTGTGCCAAACTGTAACCAAGAAAAACACACTTGCTTGAGTGAAAATCAAGCTTGTGTTTGTTATAATTTCTGAGATAGGGAAAACATGAGCACCCAAAAGTCTTAAAGTAATTATAATTTGGTTTCTTGTGAAAAAGTTTCTCAAATGGTAAGCTGAATTGAAGCAAGCTTGTAGGAAGATTGTTGATCAAGTATACTGTAGTGGAAAAACTATCAAACCAGAATTGCAATGGAAGACCTGTATGTGCCAACATTGTCAATCCAATTTCAACCACATGCCTGTGTTTCCTCTCTGGAGCACCGTTCTGTTGATGTGTATTTGGACAAGAGAACCTCATTTGAACTCCTTGTGAAGTCAAGTAAGGAATGAAAGGTTGATATTCGCCTCTCATATCTGATTAGAAGCTCTTAATTTTTCTGTTTAACTGCAGCTCTACATGAGTTTAAATGCAATAAAAGTAGCTAATGCATCTGACTTTAACTTGAGAGGATACAACCATGTAAATCGAGTACATGTATCAATAAAGATTATATAATATCGATATCCTTCACTTGAGAGAAGAGGGGCTGGTCCCCATACATCACTATACACTAACTCAAGAGGTTGCTTGGCTGTAATGGTATGTCTTGAAAAAGAAAGTGTATACAGTTTTCCCATTTTGCAAGAATCAAATAAATGAGATGTATTAATATGATAAGAAAAATGCATAGTCTTCAACACTTTTTTGCAATATCAATGGGGCAGGATGCCCAAGTTTAGCATGCCAAATGATGGCATTGTTCTTGGCGGCTACAACAGAACTGTAAACAACATACTGCTGTGATTGTTTTGAGGCAACAACTAATTTATTAACAGCAGATTTATTTACATAACAAGTATCTGCATGAGTTCTATTCACACAAGACAACTGTCCAGAATCAGTCTTGGGAAACTTCAAGCTTTGAGGTGTGGCTTCAACCAATTGCAATTGGTAAAGTTCATTTCTAAAAGTGCCTTCCAGTAGCACCTTATTGGTTCTCTTGTCCTTAATGACACAGCCAGAGTCATTAAATTCAACAAAAACATTATTATCCTTGGTTAGCCGAGAAATGCTAAGTAGATTCTTAGTGATTGAAGGAACATGTATCACCTTTTTTAACAAAATATCTTCATGTGGTAATGTATAAGAGTGCACTTTAGTGTTTCCAATGTGTGATATTGTAAGTTGATTTCCAATTCCAACTATTAATTTTTCTTTACCTCGGTATTCAGATCTCATGGAGAGGTTGTTCATACCAAGATTGGTCAGCCACATACCAAGATTGGTCAGCCACGGTTTCAGGAGTTGCATAGAATGCTGACGTTGGCTGATTGTATGCAGGAACTTGCTGATTATATGGAGATGTTTGATCAAACTGCATTACCTCAGCTGAATGACCTTGTACATACGAGGTTCCTTGATTCTAATTGGAACCAAAAACTAACTGGTTTCCTTGATTGTTAGGGCCTTGGAACTGCTGATCAAACCTCCTATAACATTGTAAAGCACTATGCCCTGGTTTAGCACAAAGTTGACAATGTATTTTCTTACCAGATCGATTACCATACCTGCCTCCTCTACCTCAGGAACGATTTTCTCATCTAGCATTGTTATAACCTCTTCTAATGTTGTTGTTTCCTTTGTTAGAAGAAGAAGCATAGTGAACAAAAGCACGTCCAACAGAGATCTGAGTAGCAGTATTAAGTTGTTCTATCCTCTGCTCATGCATGAGTAGCATGAACTGTGCATCTTCAAGAGACATGGTTTTATACTGATTTGCTATGAGAACAACCATGGGATCATATTCGTGGCTAACACCGCTCATGAGACTGAGCAACAGATCCTTCTCATTTACTTCTTCTCTTGCACTTAGCAATTCATCACCAATATTTTTAATTTTTAAAATAAAATTTGATATAGAATCTGCTCCTTTCTTGACTGATTGCAATTGTTGTCTAATTTGCAGTATTTTCGCCATAGACTGTTGAGAATACACACGTTCAAGCTTACTCCAAGCTTCAATTGCAGTTTTACATTGTGTAACTTATCCAAGAACACTAGGACTAACCGTTGATAAAAGCCAGCAAAGTAGAATTTGATCTGTCTTTTTCCATATTACATAGAAAGGATTCAGTTGTTGTTGAGTAATAATCTCACCTGATTCGTTGCAAGTGTGTACCTCAATATATCTCTGAGGTTGTGAAACTGAAGAATCAATATAATCTTCGAGATCCATAGATCGAATTGCTAGAAGCACCTGTGTTTTCCAGAAAATGTAGTTACTTTTGTCAAGCTTCAATGGCTGATTCGAGTTCAGCATTTTCGCCAAAGAAGCATAGTCTACTTTCTCAAAACTTGTAGAAGATGAAGTGAAATCAACATTGAATGAGCTAGAATCCATTGACATTAGTTAAGAAGCTCTGATACCATGTGAAGTTTGATAACAAAACTCTAGCAGAAACGTTAAGCAAAATAGAGGAGAAAAGCTATGAAAAATCTGATATGTATTTCATTGATATTTTTAAGAAATGGAGGCAATGTAATTTGTACACATTGCTCAGCTATCTTGTAACTGAATTCGGTTACTCTTAACTAACTCCATGTTCTACATTGATAACATTACAATTTCTACAATTCTAACTAACTCAAGTGCATGTAAAACAGAGTACAGCTATCCTGCTGACATGTCCTCTCTATGATTTCGTTTCTTCTTTCACCTATGCCAGATATGATCATGTTGATCATCAGCTGCTCTAGATTTTTCAACGTGTGTCAGTCCAACATGATAGGCTGCTCGTGCACTCTCAGAATCACTGCAGTCTGTCTACTCACCTTTGCATGATAAGTTGAGTTATGAGCAGGTGCTTGTGTTGTTTGAGAACTGTCATCAACAACTGTACCATTAGCTTGCTTTATTACTTTTACACAAAGTACACATTCATCGAGGAGATCATGAAATTAAAGACGAAAGGGCCACAAAGTTTAGATATATCGTAGGGGTTGCCAAAACACCGCCGACACTTATTATGATTCCAGAAGTAATTATACAAAACCTTTATAGTGGCATGACACGTCGTGTGGAATCTGGAAAATATCAATTCATTATACACATTTATATTTAAGACATAAGAAATCAATTTCTTTGCCTCAAAGCACTACAAAAAAAATTATATTTTGTCGCGGAGAAAATATGTTGTAATCAGCGTTAAAAAGTGTTGCAAATACTGCTGTAACGAAAATTTTTACCACGGGTGATAACTATTGTAAAAACCTTTTTATTGCGGAATATGCGTAGAAAATGACTTAAAATTGTGGTAAAAAATTTAAATTTTTAATATTTGGCACGAATTAATTTTCGCGGCAAAAAAATGGTGATAAATATAATATTTTTTTGTATTGAAGGCAGCGAGTGTAACACCCCCTGACCCGACCCGATTGGATCGACTCAGGGAGCGTTACGGGTTTTCAAAACTTTCTAAATTCTTGTTATTAATTTCAAAGCATTTCAAATCATATCACTTTGTAATTTAAAAATGTTTATCTAGTGAGCCCATTGAAAATTCAGTTTTAAAAATTTCGGCAGAGTTCCCTATGTTTTTCTGATTTTCCAAAACATGTTTTCAAATAAAACTCAAATCAATATAAAAGCCACAACACTTCAAATATCATTTCATTCAAATGCGCACTCTGCCGTTCAGTGCGACTTTCAAACAGTTTATAAAACATTTCATTAATTACAGTCCTTCGTAAATAAAAACAGAAAGCATAAAATAAGTAATTTACAGCACATAATTACAAAACATAATTACAAAATTCTCTGTATATGCATGCATATCTAATTACATTATACAGAAAATCTATACAACTAACTACCCAAAAGATGGTGAGTATGACTCTGAACTCTTCTCTGCAGCTGGTGCCTCTTCAGTCTTTTCCGTTCTCGGTATCTTTATTACCTACGCGTTAGAAACAAAACTAACGCACTAAGCAATACTGCTTAGTGGGTGTACACTAAAGTAAATGGTAATATAATCTAAAACAGTATATCTAAAACAGTATATCGTAAATTCAGAAATTCAAAAATATAAATAAACAATAAAGCTTAAAAACAGAATTTTCAGAAATATAAATATATATAACAAACGTTTTTCAATTACTGAAACTAGGTAAACATATAGTATTTCAAAATTTCTGGAATTCAGTTCAATATCATTTCTTTATTTTCCATAACATTTTCTAACCATAAATTCTCAATCTGGCCTGTGATACATATAACAGGGTGTACAGGACTGGATTACGGGTTTTTCAGTCGGGTTTCCCATCTCATATGAAATGGTATCCCTCTATATAAACAGTCGGTTTCCCATTTCACGAGGAAATGGTATCCGGATATTCTCACAGTCGGTTTCCCATTTCACGAGGAAATGGTATCCGTGGTAAATAGTCGGTTTTCCATTTCACGAGGAAATGGTATTCGTATAATCAATAATCAGAGACATCATACATCACGGTGCAGTACTGCCATATTTTCACCCAATTGACATGTCAATCTCCTATATCCATATATCCCTATACATATATCAGGGCTGTTCAAATATCATAACAAATTAGTTATTCGGTTTCAGGAATCAACGAACATCAATTTCAATCAAAATCCATAAATAGGAAAACTAAACAATAATTGTAAACCAGGTTTGAAAACATACACTTTTATTCGAATTTTCATAATAGCAGAATATTGCACAAATAATCCAATAATATGCAAAAATGAAATACGAGTATATAAACAAATCAATACGAATATATAAAATTCATAACTATATTTCCAGACTTATTAAATCAAAACATTTATCAAAATAAGTTCAGAAACGTGTGTACACCAACCTGGATACCGTTTTACCGATTCTACGTCCTTTTCCTTCTGAGTTTTTCCTTTTTCCTTTCTTTCCTTTGTTCCTCCTCTTTTCTTTCTCTTCCTCCTCTTTCCTTTGCTCTTTTCTTCTTTTCTTTTCTTCTTCTTCTTTTCTTCTTTCTCTTTTTCTTCTCTTCTTTCTCTCCTTTTCTTCTTCTTCTTCTTCTTTTCTTTTCTTTTTCTTCTTTCTCCCGTTTTCTGCACTCTCTCCCTCTCTATCTGTTTCAATGGCTTCCGTGAGAAGCTAACTTTTTTTTTTATATATATTATTTCGGTCATCGCGACCGTCGTCGCGACCTGTGGTCGCTGCCACCAAGTCGCGTTGCTCACTGGAGCAACTCCACCGCCTTCATCAGACATCGCGGTGCTCTGGTCGCGCTGGTGGTCGCCATGCTCACTGCCCGAATTTCATTTTTTTCATCGCGAGAAGCTCATCGCGATCTGTGGTCACGGTGCTCACTGCCAATGATCACCATTTTTCATCGCGAGCAGCTCATCGCGATCTGTAGTCGCGATGAGTGGTCGCGATACTCACTGTCCCAGTTTTTCACTCTTCTCTTCGTGCATCGTTTTCGACCGTTCAATTTGGTCCACCTGGAAACCATAAAATAAACATACATTTAATTACATTTACACCCCTCAACTCATAAAATTTTATCCACATATGTAAAATTAATTATCCGAAATTTGGCATGTTACAGCGAGACTTCATCTTCCTGAAAATTAGATGTAGAAAACATAGTAAGATAAAAGAGTCAAAAGAAACAATAGCAGTCAAAAAATAATTTAATGAGTGTGGGTGGTGCAGAGCCATGAATTATTACAAGTCAAAATAAACAATAACAACAGCAAGTGTTGCTCAGTTGGTAAACTGTAAGTAGATGAGCTTTACCTGTAAATAGGAGTTTGAATCCTACTAAAAGTATCTTATGATTAGGACGAGACTTTAACCTGTATGAAGATTAATTGTAGTGTGTGCAAACTAAACCGAATATCTCATGGGAAACCAAAATAAATCAATCAATCAATAAAAAACAATTATGATATCTCTTGCCATTACAATTACATGGAAAAACCAGAATTATAACTATCAAAAATGCAAATATGTAAAGAGTAAACTTTTGTTCTATGAGACAAAGCAACTTCCATGAAATGAAAAAAATCAAAAGATGAAGTGAAATGAAAAGTACCTTTTTGGTAAATATAAGCATACAATTAGTATTCATTTTTCTACTGCTTTTATTTTTATTATATTTAACACAATATATAAAATTATGAAAATAGTTTTATATTTTATTTTTAAAATTATGTAATTGAAACAATATGATCATATCTTTGTATTATAATAAATATATAAAAATTGAGATTCAATTCAAACTTTTAGTTACGATATGGATTCAATCTCTAACGACATAACAAGTTTTCGTTTTTCAATACTATTGAGTTTTAAATTAATTAAAATTTAGAATATGTATGACAACAGTTTCACTTTATAATTCTCGTATCACTTGTAGTACTCAAAAATCGCTCGGCGACACGGGGCACTACAACCTGCAAAGATAGAACGCACGTGACCCACAGGACGTCTGGAACACCGGGGTGGTGCCGGCCAAAGTCACTCTGACGGTCAAGTTAGCGAGTGCTAATAAATAGATAATGATTGTAAGTTGAGATGAGTGAGTAATACTTCATGTTAACTTGGCGATTGAGATTTCCCTGATCAAAGGACATGTGAGATCGACTAATCGGGGTACAATCAAAAGGTGATCGGAGATGATGAATAATGGCCGGAGAATGTTGTCTGAATATTAATGGTTTTTGAATATCAATTTTTCCCTTTTTCTTTCTTGGAGAATTATCTTTCATTTATAGAGGGATGATCTTTTTGCCCATTGAAGGATTTCATCATTACCTTCCTTGCTGCCTCCAATTAAGGAAGTTTATGGGTGCTTTCTTTGACTTAGCCGTTTAGATTTTAATCATGGTTTTGTAGAACCGTCTTTATTAAAGTAGGTCATGATTTGGTCTCCCACAGAGCCAAAGGAGATTCCATGTCGCACGACATGTGTTTTGACAATTGTCCGGAGACAACCATGTTTACATGTCGTGCGACTAGCCCACTGAACGTTGACCTGAGATAAGCATGATACTTTATGTCGTGCGACGTTGGGACTTCCCCAAGCATGGGGTGTTGAGTGGGGTGCCACTTGTATTCATGTAAGGCGTGTTGAGTAAATGTCGTACGACATGAAGGTTCTTTAGGTGTATCCTTCATAGTTTTACGTGATTTGTCTTGGATCATTATGTAGTGATCATAGTTGGGTCCGTCATACGATCAATACAATAGGTCCATGACCATCTTTTGACTAAGGCGATTAGGCCAAGTAGTTTGACCATTTTTTGACTAAGGCGATTAGGCCAAATAGTTTGACCATTTTTGGCTCTGGGCTAGTCTTATGATATACTTTAGGCTTCTGGGCCAGATCCTCGCTTTGTATTTGGGCTTGACAGATTTTGGCTACTACAGTTTGCCCCAAACTCCTTGGGTTTAAATAAAATCAAGGGGTTTGTATCGCCATTCCTGTTGTTTTATTGTGTAGAGGGACACTATATTGAGTCATCCGACACGTGTCTCGATTCGTATGTAGAATTTATATGGTTACTTTCTTTATGTCGTACGACTTTTAAATGTGAAGGCTAGCTGTGTCAAGTTAAGGTATGTTCCTGGTTTTGAGAGTAGATTACAATCTGTGATTTGACATGGTTGTACAACAATGGGGTGAGCGTTTGGCCTTCTAATTGCTTCTCGATAGTTGTGCCAAAGTATTTGTGACTTTTAGGGGGAATGCACGCATTTAATTAATAATGGCTGTTATGGGGATGTGTGTTCAATAAGGGATTGACATGTCAGCACAAGACTTTTCTTTTTATTGTCGCCTTTTCCTTTTCTCTCCCATTTTCAATTTTTGCTCTTCTCTGTTGCATTTTCTCTCTCTAGAACCAGTCTTCAGCGTTCATAACTCCGACGTTGTTAAGGTCGATTTCAACTTATTTGGTGCTTATTCCGGCAAGGCAATCTGCTTTCCTTGCGCTTTTAGTAAGTTTTTGCTTTACTTCTGGCTATTGAAGTTTTCTAAATTTGTTCTTTTGTTTTTTCGATTTCTGGTATGTTTTATGTTCTTCGAGTTGAAGTTTTAGGAAGATCTGAAAAATGTAGGTTTTGATCTAAAAATGTAACTTAGGGTTTGGTAGAATTTGTTTGTTATTTTTGTCGTACGACAGTAGTTAGGTGGTATATGTTGCACGACATCTCCTAGGTGTATGCTAACACTTATAGGAAGTGAGTTTTAGGGCATGTAGGATACTTAGTTAGATTTGACTACTAACCCTCCCTGCTGTCGCTCGACTTGTAGGTGAGATGTCGAGTAGAGGTGAGGAGAATACTCCTAGTACGTCGGGGTGAGGATATGATGATTCTGTCGACCTGTCGTCCGACTCGTGGGGCGAGTCGAGGACCAAGAGTGGGGAAGTCACTCTAGTTTCTCACGTGCATGACCAAGTGATAGTCTCCTGTCATGAGGGTACGTCACACGCCATGGAAGATGTACCCATTGGGACCTCTCTCGTCAAGCTACCAACGGGGAATGCTGGTCCCTGCCCTATGGGTCCGAGTATGCCGTTGGTCTTGCTTTTAATTAACCCAGCTAGCGTACTGACAAAGGATGACTTGATGCGTATCCGGTATTGCTACGGCATACCCAATGGAATCGATTTATGGGTTCTTGCTAAGGAGGAGAGACCAGACTGAGACATACCTAGATGGATATGCTTCTATGAGCTTCCATTCCAGACATGCTTCTATCAACCTTAGACCATTTCGAGCTCGCCCTAGGGCAACTCATGCCAAATAGTTGGAGAATCCTGTTGGGGCTGGAGATGCTGTGCACGACGGAGTCTATCATTTTCGAACTCTCGGATTTGTTCTACACTTATTCTATGAGGGAGCACGACACCAAGAAGGGTCGTTATAATTTGAATCTCAGGTCAGATAGAAGGCACCTTATTACGGAGTTGACTACAAATGACAGATCATGGAAGGATATATATTTCTTCGCACACGGCCTCCTTATTGAATGGCCAATAGAGGATATGACCGTCTGTACGACGTGGTCAAAGGCTGGTGAGTTAATTTGTCGTGTTGTGTCGTTCGACGTAATGTTTTTATATGTGCTATCCTGACTAACCCTTTACTTTTCTTTTTTTTTTGATGCAGTGAATCTAGAGGCTCCTCAGGCTGTGGTGGGCTCGACTAGTATGACACGTACAGAAAAGGTTCTATCGTACGGAGTTAAGGAAAGGAGCTGGAGGAGGATCCTGTTAGAGGATAACTTGAGGTCGAGCCACTTGTGAAAATTCTCTGTTATCAACGAGCCAGGTACTCCCTACCCAGCCTTAAAAAATTTAGTGGAGTTTGTCAGAGTTAGACATTATGTCAAACGACTGTACGGCTCAAGATTTCTGACTTCCATATCGTACGTCGAGCGACGATTTGCAGTTGACTTGATGGCTGGAGGTCTTGTTGCTCCTGACGCTGATGAAGCCATTAGGAGGCTTAAAGAAAAGAGGAAAGGGAAAAAGAAAGCTAAGTCGAGTGGCTCTGTCGAGCTGATGGAGACTCCACTACCACCTCCTCCCCCGCCTAGCAGAGGAAAAGAGTCGCTTGACATTGGCTCCGTTGGAAAAAAGCAGAGAAGGGATGATTTGACCATTGGCAGTGAGGTGTCGGTCGACCTTATGTTTCCACAGGATGCCTCTGCCTACTCTGACTTTGGGTCTATTATGCCCCAAGTCAAGCGACTTCTGCTCCCTGAAAATTAAAGCAGACTTAAAGAGATGGGTCTGTCGCAAGCGTTTAACTGGGGCCTTAGCCATCAACTTCAAGTAAGTCGTGTGTCTAATATATATATATATATTATTGTAACATTTTCTAACGTAAGAATTTCCTTTCTGTAGGCTCTCCAATCTCAGATATATGCCAAGCAGAAGCTTTCGCATTGAGAAAGGTAAGGGAGCTCAAGTCGAGCGACCAAGGCCTCAGGGTCGAAGTTGACAAGTTGAGGGCTTCAAGCATAGAGGCTAAGAAAACCGCTGATGAGGCTAGTCGTCATGCAACGGAGGCGACCCTTGAGCTTGAACGTCTGAAATCAGAGGTAGACGAACTCAGACCTTTGTAATGGAAGGTCGATCAGCTGGGCGCTCAGCTTAAGGTCAATGAATCGGAGTACGATGCCATGTATGATTGGGTTGAAGATGATGTGCTCAACGCAGTAGTCAAGACGTAGGCTGATTTGATGTGGCAATACAACGAAGGTTGTGCGGCCGAATGGGAGGTAGACAAATGGATCGCCGATCACGAGGAGCTGACTCGCCCAGATGACGAGGAGGAAGATGATGATGAAGATGGGGCTAAAGAGAAGAGCCAGCTTGTCGAGGCGAAGGCTAATGAAGAATGTCGTGTCGACCCGACCCCTGAGGGCGCTGCCATTATAGCGTTGCCTGCTCAGTCGAGCAGCAGTCAGTCAGCTGCCATGGCTGGGGATGCTGAAGTTGAGGGAGAACATGATGATATTGCCTCATTGGGGGTTGTAAAATTTTTAATTTCTTCTAAGTGTTAAATTTTTTGCCCAGATGGGCTTTGGAACTATAATTTTGTTTTTAATAGAATATCGTTTTTCAATGAATGATTTATTAAATAGTATGTTTTCATATGATAGAAGTATAACTTTGTTTCCTTGCTGTATGTTACGCCTTTTTTGTACCCGCAAGTATACGGGGTCGGCACAAGTAATACAATGATGAGTAAATTATCGTCTCCACAGGGATATTTAGGTACTGAATACTAAAAGTAATCAAGTCTACCTCTATTTGGATAATCAAAAGGTTTTGGAAGAGGCAAATAAAAATATAAAAACATAAAAATAAAGCAAACAACCAATATGAGAGATTAGTTAGGGTATTTGAATTCACCTAATCCATGCAATTGAGTTTCATGAAAGCACATCATTGTGGTTTAATTATTCATGTTGATGACCGTATTTATCTAAATTATCCAAAATCCCCTCTCGAGGTAAATCAGACCTATTACCACATACACTAATATCCTATCTCTCGATAGTATATCCAAGTGCATGAAAATGTATTAGTCACAATAAACAGTCTATATGATCACACAAGCAAATTAGCATATCTCTATCTAATTCTACCTATGGTGGACATTACATCAAGCATGTTGTGGGCGTCACCTCTCTGTTCATAATACACAACCATAAAATCAACTAAATGCAGGCCATTATATTCAGAAGCATTAAGATCAATAATATCACTCAATAACATAATAATCAACCACAATAAATTAGACAATCAATTCATCCAAGTTTCATAGAATAAGATCCAACAAACCGTAACTTACAAGTTTAAGTCATAACCAAACATGTTTTCTAATTAATAAAAAGAGTTACAAGCACGAAAATAAAGAAGGAAAGGGATAGAAAAACTCTAGGTGCGATGAACTCTCGTCCTCCTCCTGTTGCGAATTCGTCTAGCTTCTACTTTCTCCAAATCCAAGCTTGATGGTGAGAATATAGCTCAATGATTGAATCTGAATCCTCTTGTTTTCAAGGTGATCTTCTTCTCCCCATTTGCCTATTCTTCTCTCTTTTTTTCTCCTCTTGGTGGTTTGTTTTATGAAAATCCTCTGAACTCTCTCTGTTTTATTTTTTTCCTTGAATATCACAAATGAGGAGCTATTTATAGGAGATGTCTGATTACTATTCATGGTACTGTTCACGCGTGTACGGCACTGTTTATGTCACTGTTCACGTATGGAACCCACTGACGGAGCCCGCCGTAACTGTTTATGCGTACGTCAATGTTTACACATACGGTACTGTTGACGTCACTGCTTACGCATACGGTACTGCTTACGTCACTGCTTATGCATACGGTACTGTTTACATCACTATTCACGAGCGGACCCACCAAGTACTGTTCACTCCGCCATTTTACTTTACTGTGTTCGGTACTATTTATTATGCATTATTCACGTGTACGGTACTGTTCACAGGCGGCACTCACATCTTTAATTTAATTCACCAAGACTCTTCAATTATGCACAAACTCTTATTACCTGCACACTTGAATAAAAACATTAAAAACAACCAATAATTACCGGAGAATGGAACACAAATAAGTGAAGAAAAGTACTAGTAAATGTCCATTTTTTTATCAAGAAATGGAGCCAACACTGTATTTTCATAAGATGACTTGTCGTGCGATTCATGAAATTGAATGTAAGTCGTGGCTGATGGCCTTGAATGTAGGTCGTGCGAATTGATTTGCGAACTCATGACCTTGAATGCAGGTCGTGCGATTTGATTTGCGAACTCATTACCTTGAATGCAGGTCGTGCGAATTGATTTGCGAACTCATGACCTTGAATGCAGGTCGTGCGATTTGATTTGCGAACTCATGACCTTGAATGCAGGTCGTGCGATTTGATTTGCGAACTCATGACCTTGAATGCAGGTCGTACGAATTGTTTCTTATTCTTATGATATTGATTTCCCCCAGTTGAAGTGTGGAACTTGATAGTTTCATGCTTCAATTGTTATCTTTCATGTCGTGCGACACTAGACCTTGAATGCAGGTCGTACATTTTGGTATAACTTATTATTGGAGAGGTGGTATGAATTGAAAAATCTTGAGTGTAGAAATGTCGAGCGATTCCATCATGTGTAAAAACGTTAGGGTTGGTCGTTGGATTTACCAACGGCCCTCCGATGCCTAAATTAGTACGAAGTCGTAGGATGATAAAATTAAGAAAGAAAAAAGTATGATTTAGAAATGATACTGTTTTAGGTGGCACGCGTTCCAAGTGTTGCTGATTTCCATGTCATCTGTACATCGTAGTTTGTAGGCTTCATGTCCAACTCTTTGGTGATTTGGTATGGTCCCTTCCACGTAGGACCAAGTTTACCTGCTCGTTTTTCCTTTGTGTTTTGGAAGACGCGACGAAGGACCCAGTCTCCAATATTGAATGTTTTGAGACGAATATTCCTGTTATAATGTTGGGTGACATTTTGTTGATATATCGCCAATCTGATTGCTGCCTTGTCACGACGCTCGTCGATTGTGTCGAGTTCGTTCAGTAATTCTTCGTTGTTTGTCTCTTCGGTTGTGTGTTGTACTCTGTAAGAAGGGTAATCAACCTCAGTTGCTATTACGGCCACCGAGCCGTAGGTTAGAGAGAATGATGATTCCCCTGTTGATGTTCTGATCGTAGTTCGGTAAGACCACAGCACGCTTTGTTGCTCGTCGGCCCATTTCCCTTTGTATTGATCGAGTCTCTTCTTGAGAATGAATATAATCGTTTTGTTGGTGGATTCTGCTTGGCCGTTAGCTTGAGAATATCTTGGGCTTGAATAGCTTAGTTTGATCTTCCACTCATCGCAAAAGTCTTGGAAGTCGTATGATATGAATTGTGAGCCGTTGTTAGTGACTATCTCCCTTGGGACTCCGTAGCGGCATATGACATTCTTCCAAATGAAGCTTTTTACTTCGGAGTCTTTGATTCTCACGTATGACTCGGCTTAGGACCCATTTTGTGAAGTAATTGGTTACGGCCAGCATGTAGACCTCTCCCTCAGTAGCGACTAGCATCTTTCCTACTATGTCCATCCCTCATTTCATAAGGGCCATGGTGCCGAGATGAGGTGAAGTCGTTCTGGGTGCTGATGTGAAACATGGGCGAAGAGCTGTCATGGGTCACATCGCTTGACAAGGTCGTGCGACTCGGATCTCATTGTCGGCTAATAGTATCTTGCCGTGATTGCTCTGTTGGCCAGGCTCCTCCTTGCTGAGTGGTTGCCGCATTGCCCTTCGTGCAAGTCCTTGAGTATTTGTTGAGCCTCAATCGGGTTGATACATTTAAGGTAGGGCCCGGAGTATAACTTTTTGTAAAGTTGACCTTTTATTATGGAAAATCGAGCAGCTTTTATCTTAATTCTTCGTGCTTTGACCTTGTCGGATGGTAAGGTGTCGTTCATCAGGTAGTCATAAATTGGAGTTATCCAAGTTGGTTCGTCTGAAATTGGTTTGATTTCGAGATTTGTCGACTTCCATAAGGCTGGCTATTGGACGAAAACCATGGGAATGGTCTGCTCAACTGTTGTATCTAGTACGGAACCAAGGTTGGCAAGTGCGTCGGCTTGCGTATTTTCTGATCTTGGCAGTTGTTCGATGTCGAACAATTCGAACGAGGCTTGTAGTTCTTTCACCAAGGTCAAGTAGGCCGACATTTTCAAATCTCGAGCTTGGTAGGAAACCTTGCAATTGTCTCACAATTAGTTAGGAGTCAGTACGTACCTTTATCCATTTGACTTGTAAGTCTTTTGGCAAGCTGAGTCTGGCTATGAGGGCCTCATATTCAGCTTCATTGTTAGTGGTTTTGAATCCGCACCGAATGGATCGTTCGACGACTTGTCCCTTGGGCGAGGTAAGTACTGCTCCTAGTCTGTTGCCCCTGGTGTTACTTGAACCATCGATTGCCAAAGTCCAAACTTCCTTTGATGAGTCGCATGACATGGTGCAAAGTTCTTCTTCCGCTTGTTGTAGAGTTCTAGGTGTGAAGTCCGCTATGAAGTCTGCCAATGCTTGTGATTTGATTGCCATGCGAGGTTGGTAGTTGACATCGTACTCGCTTAGCTCGAAGAAAGGCTTACATTTTTCGGACGACTTAAAGATGAAGCAGTTGAGGGCCGCGAGTCTTCTGGTCAGCTTCTGAACGTCTTTGATGCCTTTGGGGGACCTCAAATCCATGATTGATTGGATTTGATGATTGATTGGATTTTATCTGGGTTGGCCTCAACACCTCTCTTGGTTACTAAATAGCCATGGAACTTCCCTGATGAAACTCTAAAGGAATACTTGGTTGGATTAAGCTTCATCCCGTACTTGTCAATAATGTCGAACGACTGTTAGAGATGGTCGGGGTGCTGATCTGCTACGAATGATTTTACCAGTATGTCGTCGATGTAGACCTCCATGGTTTGTCCGAGCATACTTGCGAACATTTTGTTAACTAACCTTTGGTAGGTTGCCCCGACGTTTTTGAGACCAAAGGGCATCACTTTGTAGCAAAAAATATCGCACTTCGTGATGGAAGAAGTTCTTTCCTGGTCGTCCGGATGTATAAGGATTTGGTTATAGCCGGAGAATGCATCCATGAAGCTCAATAGTTCATGCCTGCTGTAGCATCCACCATCATGTCGATGTGTGGTAAAGGAAAGAAATCCTTGGGACAGGTCTTGTTGAGGTCTGTAAAGTCGATGCAGACTCGCCATTTCCCATTCTTCTTCTTCACTACTACTACGTTTGCGAGCCAGTCTGGGTAATTCACTTCTCTTACCGAGCCAATGTCAATTAGCATTTGGATATCCTCGTTGATAACTTTGTTGCATTCGGGCACAAACTTCCTTCGTTTTTGTCTTACGGGCGGGTAATCTGGGTCAACCTGCAGCCTATGCACTAGGACTTCCGGGTTAATGCCAGTCATGTCAGCGTGCGACCATGCGAAGCTGTTATGTCGGGCCGTCAAGAAGTTGATTAAATTGGTTCTGATATTTTGTGGGAGGCGGGAGCCGATACTAACTTTGTGGTCTGGGAAGTTCGAATGTATGGATACTTCGTCGAGCTCTTCCATTTCTGGTCCGTCTTTATTGGTGGCAATGCTTGCGTTCTGTAAATGTTATAAGTTGGACGGCCTAGTTTTTAGAGTATTCTGGATAGCAGTCTCGCGAGGTCTTCTGCTGCCCTTGGATCTCATGGACTCCCCATCTGGTAGGAAAGCAGATGACCTGGTGATATGTCGAGGGGACAGCCCTCATCTTATGAATCCATGGGCAACCCATGATTATGTTGTAAGACGACGAGCAGTCGAGGATGAGGAAGCGTGTGTTCAGGTTAACTCTTTCCGCGTAGACGGTGTTGGGATTGTGAAGCTTGAATCCTGGATTGATTCAAAGCAGGTCCTGGGAGCAGGCAGAGGCAAGCCCAAATAGAGTAGCCCATGAGAGGAGCCAAACAACAGGCCCAGACAGCAGGCCCAGAAGAGGCCTATGAGAGGCATAGGAGCAGGCCCAAGATTTGGCCCAGGTGAACAGTGCTGTACACATGAATAGTACATGGTGAATACTATCGTATACGTGAATAGTATACAGTGAACAGTACATAATTGTGATGCCGACAGGAGAACAGTGAATGGCGGTGGCCGCCTACTGTGAACAGTGAATGACGGTGCCTAACAGGTGGGCCCACGCGTGAATAGCTGGTGAACAGTATTTGTGAACAGTACCGTATACGCGTGAACAATTCCATGAACAGTAACCAGACATCTCCTATAAATAGCCCTCTTTTGTGATAATCAAAGAAAACTTAATCTCCTTCAAGTGAGAGAGTTCAGAGAGCTTCACAAGAGCAGCTCAGGATCCGGGCAGGAGGCCCAGGCCGATTTGGGCAGGAGGCCCAGGTGGATCCGGGTAGGAGGCCCAGGCGGATCCGGACAGGAGGCCCAGGCGGATCCGGGCAGGAGGCCCAGGTGGATCCAGGAGATCCGGGGCGATGGAGCCCAGGTGCGGTTTGGGGAGATCCGGGGCAATGACCCCGATGAGGAGCCCGTGTGCGGTTCCGGGAGATCCGGGTTCCGAGAGATCCGGGGCGATGACCCCGATGAGGAGCCCAGGTGCGGTTCCGGGAGATCCGGGGGGTGACCCCGATGAGGAGCCCAGGTGCGGTTCCGGGAGATCCGGGGGGTGACCCCGATGAGGAGCCCAGGTATGCGGTTCCGTAAGTGGAAACATTGAGAGAGAGCGAGAGTATAAACACACGTGAGAAGAAAAACTGTGTGAGAGTTTTTTCGTATAAGTGTTGTTGTAATAGCTCTTTCATAGTGGATTGAGTGCTAGTGCGCTCCGTGGATGTAGGAATCAGTTGATTGCCGAACCACGTAAAAAATTGCTGTCTCCTTTACTATTCTGCTTGCTTCCATATGTGTGCCCTGTGCAGATTTGCGTGTCTGCATACAGTTTGCAACTTCCTAGCTGCGCCGGGAATCGGACCGGATTCCCAATAGACGGGAAAGACGATTTCCCTTATGGTGTTCTTATGTTCTCCACTGAATCCTACCAAAATGGTCGAGCAGCGTACGATGTTACACTCGTCAATGTGCATCTCTCTTAGCGCACCAAGGAAGAGTACATTTGTTGAGCTACGATTGTCCACTAGGATCCGCTTAATCAAACAGTTGGCCACTGTTAATGAGATGACTAGTGCGTCGTGGTAGGGGTTGAGCAGGTCTATGTGCTCATCACTGCTAAAACTGATTGGATGATTGTAAGTTAGATCCGCCGTACGGATTTGGTTGGGTTGAACCGACGTTGCCATTGGGGGTAAAGATAAGTGGTACCTCTTGTGTAGCCATCGCTATATCTTCCGATTGATGTCTACCCGTCCTGTTCGATGGGTTGTCCGCAGTATGTCGTGCGGCAGTGTGCGCTCCGTCCATGGCTTAAATGTTAGGCTCCGTACCTGCAAGGATTGGATCGAGGTCGCCTGTCGTGGTACCTTGCTCGTCCGGTCGAACTGGAGCATAGTAGGTAGTGTGAGTGGCTTGATTGAATGGTACGGGCTGTGACGTTGAAGCGTCTCCAAATAGGCGGACGATGGTGAAGGAATTGACCCTATTTTGCAGTTCTTGGTTCTCCGCCAACACTCGTTGGTTCTCTCGTTTGAGCGCTTGGAGCCTTTGGGTGTTCTCTTGCATCTGGGATATGAGGAGTTGGACCCTAACCTCCATTGCGTTGTGATGAAAATCGTCGGACGACATGGTCGGATTTGTCTTGCTTTACCTTTGCTCATTCTAGGATCGTCGTGCCCCACGATGGGCGTCAAATTGTAGTCCTCAAAAATCGCTCGGGGACACAGGGTACTATAACCTGCAAAGATAGAATGTACGTAACCCGCATGACGTCTGGGACACCGGGGTGATGCCTGTAAAGTCACTCCGACGGTCAAGTTAGCGATTGCTAATAAATAGATAATGATTGTAAGTTGAGATGAGTGAGTAATACTTCCTGTTAACTTAGCAATTGAGATCTCCCTAATCGAAGGACATGTGTGATCAACTAATCGGGGTACAATCGAAAGGTGATCGGAGACGATGAACAATGGCCGGAGAATGTTGTCTGAATATTGATGGTTAGTTTTTCCCTTTTTCTCTCTTGGAGAATTATCTTTCATTTATAGAGCGATGATCTTTTTGCCTGTTAAAGGATTTCATCATTACCTTCCTTGCTGCCTCCAATTAAGGAAGTTTATGGGTGCTTTCTTTAACTTAGCTGTTTAGATTTTAATCATGGTTTTGTAGGACCATCTTTATTAAAGTAGGTCATGATTTGGTCTCCCACAGAGCTAAGGAGATTCCATGTCGCACGACATGTGTTTTGACAATTATCCAGAGACAATCATGTTTACATGTCGTGCGACAAGCCGACCGAACGTTGACCTGAGATAAGCATGATACTTTATGTCATGCAACGTAGGGACTTCCCCAAGCATAGGGTGTTGAGTGGGGTGCCACTTGTATTGATGTGTGGGGTGTTGAGTGAATGTCGTACGACATGAAGGTTCTTTAGGTGTATCCTTCATAGTTTTACGTGATTTGTCTTGGATCATTACGTAGTGATCATAGTTGGGCTGTCATGCGATCAATACAATAGGTCCATGACCATCTTTTGACTAAGGCGATTAGGCCAAGTAGTTTGACCATTTTTGGCTCTGGGCCTAGTCTTATGATATACTTTGGGCTTCTGAGCCAGATCCTCGCTTTTTATTTGGGCTTGACATATTTTGGCTGCTACATCACTTATTGTAAAAATAAAGAAGTATGTTCAAATTATAAATAAATAAGCAAGCATATCCTACATGCATGTTTATATATGTTATATATTTGAAATATAAAGGCATCCCCATTTTTCATAAACTGAGGGCAATATTCATAATCAAAATATATAATTTTAATTCCATATATATATATATATATATATATATATATATATATATATAGGCAATGAAAACAGGTTATGATACAGAGTCTTGAATTATTCCACAAAATTTAAATTAAAAAACTTCAAGGAATCAATTGACTGACTAGCTCTCTCTTGGCATGCAATTATATGTGAAATCAACATTTGAATTAATCGTTAAGACAAAAGCAATCAATTTTTTCTTCAACACTGGAGGGCTTCTTCCAGGAAATGAGACCAAGAAAATGAAGATACAGACGAGACCAAGAAAAGAAAAGAAAATGACCAAGAAAATGATGGTCAGTCGGTCACTCACTGCCCCCACCACCTCTTCAATCACTCTCTCTCTCGCTCTCTCAAACTGAGCTTGGAAAATGGAGAAGAGGGGGTGGCAACAAAAAAAAGTTAAAAGAAGAGGAGTGAGGCAGAGAAAAGCAAAAGAAAATGGAGATGGCTCACTGCCCCCACCACCTCTTCAATCACTCTCTCTCTCGCTCTCTCAAACTGAGCTTGGAAAATGGAGAAGAGGGGGTGGCAACAAAAAAAAGTTAAAAGAAGAGGAGTGAGGCAGAGAAAAGCAAAAGAAAATGGAGATGGAGATGGTCACTCACTGCCCCCACCACCTCTTCAATCACTCTCACTCTCTCAAACTAGCTTGGAAAATGGAAAAAGTAGATATATTCTATTTTTAATTTTTAAGACAAAAGTAATAAATTTTTCTTCAACATTGGAGGGCTTTTTCCAGGAAATGGGACCTAGACCAAAATACACGTAACACGTTCATCGAGGAGGTTAGGAAATTAAAGACGAAAGGCCACAAAGTTTAGACTTGTCGTAGTGGTCGGCTGGTTTTAAATAAATGGGGATTTAAAATGTAATATTTTAAAAATATTTTATTTTTATAAATTTATAATTATAATTATTTTTTATTTTATAATTTTTAAATAATAAAATATTATTTTTTTTTATTTTATAAATTATTTTTCAAATGTTTTCTAAAATATTTTACATAATAATTTATTCGAATAATATATATATATATTTTTTGAAGCTTTAAAATAATTTATTTTAAAATAAAATACTTATTAGATTATTGATTAATAAATTAATAGGATAAATAAAATTTTTTAAAATAATTAAAATATAGTCAATATTATACTCACTTGAAGGATCTCAACAAAATATCTCTAATGAAATAATTTTTATGCTAATTACATTTATAAATAAAAAGTTATAATAAGTTAATTGAGTTTAGTTAAAATTTTAAAAAGGATATGAAAGGACGGAAGGGTAATAGTGGAATATATAATATTAAAAAAGCAATAGAGATTGGAATAATAGATCTACAAATTGAGAGATCCATTTGCCAATAATGGGAGAGTTTCCATTATCCAATTTAGAAAAATAGTTAACCACCGGAAATGACCTTACAAGTCAAAATAAACAATAACAATAACAAGGTGTAGTTCGGTTGGCAAGTTGAGTTTTAAGTGGATGAGTTTTACCTATAAGTAGGAGTTCGAAATCTATTGAAAGCATCTTACAGTTATGGCAAGACTCTAAGCCTGAACGAAGATTAGTTATGATACACGTAAATTAGCCAGACACCTCGTGAAAAATCAAAATAAATAAACAAAACAATTATGATATTTCTGGCCATTCAATTACATGGAAAAACCAAAATTATAACTATTAAAAATTCAAATATGCAAGAGTAAACTTTTCTTCTATGAGACAAAGCAACTTCCATGAAATGAAAAGAATCACAAGATGAAGTGAAATGAAAAGCACCTTTTTCATAAATACAAGCATACAATTAGTATTTCACTATTCTGCTGTTTTTATTTTTATTATACTTAATACAATTAGTATTTCACTATTCAACATGATAATTCTCGTTTTTTTTTCTTCCTATGACACATAAATTTACAAATTTATTCAACACTCAATTTCAAACATCATTCATGGGAAATCTCCAAATTGTTAAAAAAAAAAAATTAACTTTATATGTGGATGGTCTCCAAAGAAATAGGAAGGCCTTTCACTGGAATTGGTGATGGAATGTATTCAATTTTCTCATCTGGAATCACTTTCTGGAATTTGAACTTTGTGATCACATTGTGAATGAAAACAAGTATTTCCATTCGAGCGTATTCTTTTCCGGGACACATTCTAGGTCCTCCTCCAAACGGTACAAAAGTGTACGGTGGAGGTCCATTCCCGTCGAATCTTGAAGGATCAAACTTTTCCGGTTCCGGAAAATATTTGGGATTTTTATGGGTTGTATGAACGGTCCAAAATGTCTACACAAAAATTGATTATTTAGTAGATAATTTTTCTCATATGCAAGATCGCGGATATAGTTATGTCCGGGACAACGGTTTTGTAACATTAGATAACTGTTTTTCTAATGTTATAATAGGAATCTCCACATCTAACATTAGAAAAGTCGGTACTTAATATTACAGAATCGTTGTCCTAGATATAAGCTGAAACGACTGTGACATAGCAGATATCGAGAGAGGTTGTAAATGGTACCTTCCATCCTTTTGGAATGGTATAGCCAGCATAAGTGAAGTCAGTTATGGCTTCTCTGAAAGCTCCATTAGCAGGTGGTGAGAGTCTCATTACTTCACATACCACACACCATGTGTACTTCATCTTTTTTATGTCTTCCCAATTTAAATGCTCTCTTTCTCCTTTGGACCACAAAATCTCCATTTGTTCTGCATTCCATTACAAGACATTAATTTACTTTCTCCGATAAATTTCAAAAAACGTTTTTTTTAACGAATTTCAATAAATTATTTCATACACTAATATAATGTAATGATTGATTTGTTAGTTATACCTTCGTAGACCTTGCAGTGGACATCAGGGTATTCGGCAAGATAGCTGATGATGAATGTAATCGCGGTACTCGTGGTATCGTGGCTGGCAATGAAGAATCCTACAATTTTATTAGAAATCTCCATCTCATTCAATCCATCAAGAAGCATACTTGTCAACAAGTCCATAGTTCCTGAATTTTTATCTTCTTCCAACTCCAACTTCCTCTTTGTGATTATAGCCGTCAGATCCTGGCGAATCGTCTTGCCTGCTTTACAGGCACCATTGAAAGTTGTTCCAGGAAGATCAATTGGGACTGAGATCAGCCCGGCTGTGGCCTGAGCGAAAGGCTCAGCGAACCTAGCGACATGCTTTGGTTCAACAACGCTGATGAAGAGTCTACATGCTAATGCAAATGTGTACTTTTTCGACAACGGGAAGACTTTCACTTCCTTGTATGGAGACCATTCTTTCTCTAGATGCTCTATCGCCATGGAATCCATTACAGGAATGTAATGTTGGAGGGATTCAGGTTTCAAAAACGGAGGCAAGAAGCTGCGCAATTTGGTCGATTCCTCCATGGAAGAATTGTTGATACAAGAAGGATCCATCAGGGCCTTCTTTATGGAATTTGGCCACCAGGAAGTGACGTATTTGTTTTGGCCTGAGAACAAGAACTTGTTGCCGGAAGGACCACAAAACACGGCCATGTCTTCTCCGAGCAGGGAGGTTCGGAAGACATCCGGCGAGTATTTGGTCGTTCGATCAGTGACGAACTTCTCGGGAGTCCCTTTTTGGGCAGCCATGACATACGCCAAGGTCTCACCTATGAACGGCAAGCCTTTTTTCCCTGGTGGAATATTTTTCACGGCAGATGACTTGTAACTAAAGAAAATATAGACGAAACCAACAGAGACATAGAGGACTACAAATTGAAGTAGGTATTGACTGAAGAAATGAAGACAATCCATTAATTTCTTTTGATTGTATGCTTCCAAGTAAGGAAAAAAAAATGTAGAAGACAGAGATGGTTTGATGGTAAAGCAATCTAGGCTACCATATTTATATGAAATATTGATGATATATGGTTTGATAATAATGTGTATAGTGACAAAAGATGGAGTAAAAATTAAAGATGAGTATATGAAATCAAATTTATGTTACTATTATTTGACTAATAAACTTTGACTTATATTGGTTTATTCTGGTTTAATATATTCTTTGTTTCTCAAACTGAACTGTCAATTAAAAAACAGAGCAACATCTCTCTTATCTCTGCATTTCAACACTCAACTCTTATATATATATATATACATATATATAATAGTCTTGCACTATTATTCATAAAAACTTTTAACTAGATTTAATATAAATTTTTTTATTTTCTAATTGAGTTAAAAATAATTTAATTTATTTTTAAAAAATAATTTTATTATTTTATTTTGTTCATGCATAATTCAATTTAAACTTAATCATGTATAATAAAAACACCCTAAAGATAATGGTAATAGTTTAGAATATAAGAAAATATATATAAAAAAATTGGATTATTTTAATGTGTATGCACAGTAAGGGAAACTGATCTTAAAATTATTTGTTGGATTTCTTTTAATTCGACAGCAACTGAGTTCTACCAGCACCTAAGATTTTACTAATTGGGTATACCGGATCTGACGATATCAAACGCTACATATGTAGTTATGGAATGCACATAAAGTGACGTTAAATAATATTATTTAATGCTAGAGCAAGGAAATTAGGTGATGTTTTGTTTCAACGAAAGTTAATATTAAGGAAGCTTCCACGAAGGTGCTTAGCATCCACCAGGAAATGAGACAACTAAAGTCAAGATTAATAAAGACTCTAGAAGAACCCAAGTATTGTGATCGCTTTTATTAGAAAACCCACCTGTGAAGTTAGGACGGGTCCTGACTTTTTAGTGGTCTGGGACTAGAAAAAAAATTGCGCTCTTTTAGGTTTGGTGCCACTTTTTTTTATATAAAAACGGAGTTTTAAAGTGTCGTGGCTCATTAATCTATTTAGAAATATTATTTTCCCGATCCAACACCATTAATTTGAGATAGACGTTTTATTTAGTATGTATTAACCAAGTGAAGTTTTTTTATTAAATTATTAAACAGCAGGAGTGGTGGATAATTCTACTTTTTTATTTGCTGCCGTGGGATAATTTATTAATGTAATTATTAATATGGAGTGCATACAAGGCCCAATATAAGCTAATTTCTCTTGTTAAGTGTCAATTCCACATGAAAAAATATAAAGGTATATGTATCAAGAGGTGTTATAATTTAAAAAGGAAATCTTTTAAATTATAAGATTATCCACGTTATATATACCATTTTTTAATCAAAGTTTGCAAACTTCATATTTTTTATCAAATTAAAAATTCGATGCCTTGCATGAATCACAGTCTAGTTTGTATGACTTTGACTTAAAAGAAGATGGTTTATTTTTTTATTTTTGATCAATTTTATTATATTTATCCTTTTAAGTATTTTTAAAAAAATTTAAATTTTTATAATATATATAAATATTTTATTAGACAATTGAAATATGTAAAGTTATTAAAAAGAAAAAAGTATCATTTAAATTTAATAATTAAATAAAAAATAAAAAAATAATTAATTTATACTTTATATCAGATTTAACCGTTAAAATTTTGGTCATACAGATTAAATTAATATATTTTAAAAAAATTAAGAACCATATAAGTTAAAAATTTTAAAATAGATCAAGAAGTAATATTGGATAATACATTCAGGACCAATGGAGAATTATTTGAAATACTCTATTATAATTTAAATAAAAGTGTAATTTTATTCCAGAATGATGGTAATATTTCATTATAATTTTAATTGAAAAATCAAGGAAACTTTGACAAATTTTTCTTCAAGATTGGAGGGTTTTTTCCAGAAATGGGACCAAGACCAAAGGACACGTTGATCAGGAAATTAAAGATGAAATGCCATGAAGTTGACAACCCGTCACTGAAGTTTCGACGAAGCTGTTCAGCTCTATGTTAATAAAAACAGAGCAACATCTCTCTTGTCTCCACATCTCAACACTCAACTCTCTGATCAATTCATTATCTCCAATGGCCTTGAGTTTGATACCTTCTTCTTCTTCCAGTGCTCCTCAATTCAAGTATGATGTTTTTCTCAGTTTCAGGGGTGAGGATACCCGCTACAATTTCATCAGCCATCTTCACAAGGCTCTGCGTGATAAACAACTTGAAATTGTCATTGATTACGACCTTAACAGAGGAGATGAAATCTCCCCATCACTTCTCGAAGCAATTGAAGAGTCGCAGGTTTCAATTATCATTTTCTCCAGAAACTATGCATCATCCAGATGGTGTCTCGAAGAACTTGTGAAGATCCTCGAGTGCAGGCAGCAGCACGGACAGATTGTGATTCCAGTATTCTATGGAATAGATCCATCAGATGTGAGGAATCAAACTGGGAGTTTCGCAGATGCTGCTAAGCATGAACAAAAGAGTTCACACAAAGTACAGATATGGAAGGATGCTCTCAAAAAAGCTGCAAATCTTTCTGGGTGGCATTCAACTGCCAACAAGTAAGTTCTCTATGTTTTGTTTCTGTTTTTAATCCTCTCGAGTTTATTACAACTTAATAATACTAATTGTTATTAATATTTGTTAGGCCTGAAAATGTGCTTATAGAGGATATTGTCCAAAATGTTTTGAAGAGACTAAATGACATGTCCTCAGTTGATACCAGCGACCTTGTTGCTATAGATTCAAAGATTGAAGAAATTGAATCATTGTTATGCATTGGGACAAACGATGCTCGGAGTGTAGGAATTTGGGGTATTGGTGGTATAGGCAAGACAACTCTTGCTGAAGCTGTATTCAATAAAATCTCTGGTCAATTCGAAGGCTTTTGGTTCACTTACAATGTTAGGGAACGATCGGAACAAAGTGGTGGACTGAATCACTTGCGACAGGAACTTCGTTTAGCAATATTTGGGGATGGAAATATGAATGTATGTACTTCCATTGTTGGCCGCGACTTCACAAGGAATAGACTTAATCGTAAGAAGCTTCTCCTTGTTTTTGACGATGTCTCCAATTTTGGACAAATAGAATATTTGATTGGGGATCTTCGTTGTCTTAGTTCACAAAGTCGAATTATTATAACAACAAGAGATAAACAGGTGCTTAAAAATTGTGGAGTGAATCAAGTTTATGAAGTTCGAGAATTATTTCATGAAGAAGCTCTTCAGCTCTTCTGCAGGTATGCCTTTAAAAGAAATTATCCCATGATGGATTATGTGGAGCTGTCAAATAAGGTAGCAAGATATGGTCGAGGTGTTCCTTTGGCTCTTAAAGTTTTGGGGTCTCATCTATTCGGCAAGGAAAAAGTGGTTTGGAAAAGTGCAATGGATAAACTGGAAAAGTTTCCTCATATTGATATCCATAAGGTTTTGAAAATAAGTTACGATGGACTTGATGATGAAGTGCGTAAAATATTTTTGGATATTGCATGTTTTTGGAAAGGTTGTGACATTGAACTTGCAAAATCAATCCTAAATGCTTGTGGGTTTCACACAGAGATCGGAATAAGTATTCTTATGGATCAGTCTCTAATAGCTATATCTTATGGTAACAAGATAACAATCCATGATTTGCTACAAGCAATGGGTAGAGAAATTGTTCGCCAAGAATCTATTAATAATCCAGGCAAATGTAGTCGATTGTGGCATCATGAGGATATCTATCATGTTCTGACTAAAGACACGGTGAGAATCAATTGAATTCTTTTTAGCTTAGAAAGTATCATTTCTATTTATCCTTGTACATTAGTTCGTTTGAAAAAGCGTGGGTTTGATCGATTTATGAATAATATTATCATGTTTCTTTAACAATTAAATAACTACCTTAAGTCTTTACATATTTGATACTAACTTCTTATTATTATATATTTCTTTTGTGAATATATATTAGGGTACTGAAATAATCGAAGGCATCTCTTTGGATATGTCAAAGACAAGGGATATACATTTGGACAAAAATGCTTTCAAAAATATGCGTAGATTGAGATTCTTGAAGTTTTATAGCTCAAGTTATGCAGAGATTGAAAATAAAGTACATGGTTTTCAAGCAATTGAATCTGATTTTGCTGAGCTAAGGTATCTTCGCTGGGATGGATGTCCGATTAAATCACCGTTGTCAAGTTTTCATCTAGAGAACCTTGTTAAACTCGACATGCGTCACAGCAAAGTTGAACAAATATGGACTGGTGTTAAGGTATGTTTTCATATTTATATTGCACTATTGATGTTGCAACTTGTAAATTGGGGAAATTCCACTAACATACTTAATATCAAGTGTAATTGCGCTTTACATATGAAATCACTTTATTACACATACTATCCCTCAAAATCGTTGACTAATAGTTAGCCTGATTGAGATTGATGCAATCTCCGCGATGGAGGTTGCAATGATTTTCATCGCAACTGGAGAGCAGAGTAAATGGTGCAATTTCCATGTGTAAATACTATATAAAGTACTAATTTGTGTTTTTTTTTCTTTTGGTACTTGCAGCATCTTCTTAAGTTGAAAGAAATTGACCTCAGTTTCTCCAGCTTAACAATTTGTCCAGACCTCTCAGGTTTCCCAAATCTTGAGAGATTGATTCTAATTGGTTGTTTTAATTTGCATGAAATATCGCCTTCAATTCAATATCTCAATAAGCTTGACTTCCTAGATCTAGGATACTGCAAAAGCCTCGAGGGTATTCCAGATTGCAGTGATTTGATATCTCTAAAAATACTTGATCTCACTAGGTGCTTAAATCTAGAGAAGTTACCTGAGATGCCATGTAATATAGAAGAGTTACTTTTAGGTGGGACTGCTATAGAAGAACTTCCCTTATCCACCAAGTATCTAAGCAGACTAGTTGTTTTGGATGTTAGTTGTTGTAAAATGTTTAAGAGTCTTCCAAGCAGCATTTGTGAATGGAAATCTCTTAAAGCTTTATATCTTGAAGATTGTTCAAAACTTGATGAGTTGCCTGATGATATAGGAATATTAGATTCTTTGAATGGCCTCGAGATTCGTGGAACTGCTATAAGAGAATTACCATCATCTATAACAAAGTTGAAGAATGTTGATTTCTTAATTTTTAACAGATTTGAGGTTCAGGATGCAGTGAGTTGGTCCCTACCTCATATAGAAGGTTGGCACAATCTGACAAGTCTAAATCTAAGGGATAGTGGTATCATAGAGTTACCTGACAATCTCGGTTGCTTATCCTCTCTAAGAGAATTAAACTTGGCCGGAAATAGTTTTGAAAGCATACCAGCAAGCATCGTGAATCTCTCTAACCTACTGTATCTCAACATAAACGATTGCAAGATGCTTAAATGTTTACCGAAGCTTAAGTTGACATTGATACATGCATACGATTGCACATCACTGGAAGTATTATCATGTGTTTCATTTAAGAGTTGCTTTCAGCCAAGGGATAATTATGATATCTTTGCTAATTTTGGCAACTGTTTCAAATTGGATCGAAATACATTTGAAAACATTGTGAAAGACATTCTATTAAAAATACGAGGTCTGATCGAATATATTGATGAGGTTAGTTTTATTTTCTTGTTTTAATATTAATGTTATTATTATTTTCTTTTTGGGAATTTTCATATAAATTTTTACGTTTTTGTGAAATTTCATTTTTAAAAAAAATATAATTATACGGTTTTTACCATTTAATTAAGCTAAAAGGTCTGTTTTGCTCACAAAAGTTTTTTGATTTAACATTTTTATCTCCCTTTCTAAGATTGACTGCAAAATGCTCCTTGCAACTTTACCTTTTTATCGTCACCCAATAAACCTTTTGAAAATAAGAAAATCCAAATACTAACAAAAAACTTAAAAAGAAGAAGTTAAATTTTAAATGAAAAATTTTAATATTGAATTTTTGAGTGTAAAAAGAAGTTCAACTATTTTAATGATTAAAAAAGCAATATTCAAACAAAATAAATTTAATTTAATGAATTTTATTAAAAACAAAATTATTTTGATTAAAAATTTTTGTAAAAAAAAAGTGGAGGGGACTCCCTTGCAAGGTGCGTCTCCTTCCATTTTAAATTATGTATAGTTTAACTTTTAATAATTTTTGAGGGGGTCGTTGACTTGCAATCTCCTACCTCAACAACACAGGGGATGTTGCAGCCTCCTCCAGTTTTTAATTTAATTTTTAACATTATTTAAATAATTTTTATAATTTTCTAAATTATGTATAGTTAAAATTTTAATAATTTTTTTTACAAGGTTATAAATATATACTAGCCACCCTGGACATGAAATCCAAGAATGGTTAAACTTTCGAAGTATGGGGTCTTTAATAAACATGGAGCTACCACAAAATTGCCTCAATCATAACTTTATAGGTTTTGTTATGTGCGTTGTTATTGCGGCGCCATATCTAGACCTTCAAATTGAATTTTGTACATGGTGTTTACACTGGGAATGCAACCTCAAATCTAAAGATGGATTCCCATGTGTTAAGACTGGAAATTTCTATTATGTCCTTCGTCCCTTCAAGGTTATTGGGTCACACTATATGTTTGTGGCGTTATATTGCAAAATCTCTCCCTATGAATTATTATGTTATGAGAATGAGATCTCTTTCCAATTCTATTTTGATGATAGTATACAAGGTTATCCAGTGGAAAAATGTGGCGTGCATTTAGTGTTTGCCCAACTTCCCGAAGAAGCTAATGTAAGTTTTCGGGTTGGTGAGGTTGAAGATTTTGTCTTTGGCAAGCGTCCACAACAACTGCGAGGAGGTAGATGAATCACACCCAAGAGATTGAAATTTAACTAATTTCTTTGAAGGAGGCACCCAACTGATCAAGGTAAATTAAAATGCTTTCTATATTTGAATTTGATCACCAATCTCTCTTGTAGAGCTCATTTTGCTTTGTTTAATTTGTTCATTTTTTAGATGTCCAAATTTTGCACCATTTTCTTATGTCTATTTTATATTATTTGGGTTGAAGCAAAGACTGTCAAACTACTACTTTCCCTAACTATTTTAATTGATTATGATCTCCAGATGGTTAAGGCTTTGTGTGTGATGAGTAGCTGATTATGTTGGCCATTTGAGTCTGAAATGCTTGGATTTGGGTAGGGGAGTAGTTACGATCCCACATCCACTAAGTATGAGATTAATTGATGATATATAACTTACTAGACACCCTTCTCTTACAAGCTGGATTTTAAGAGTGAGTTCTACCTAGTGGGTTTTTATCAAGTGGAATCAGAACCTGCACCATGTGCACCTGCATGCAAGATGCACGGATGGGGCGACCTGGGAAGGGCTGCTACCCGATGCGGGATCCGCGGAGTCACCCCGCTGGGTCGCCGTGGACGTTGGCTGCGGAAAAACGGTGGAATGTTACAATCCCACATCCACTAAGTTTGGTATTAGTGGATGATATATTGTTAGGCACCCTCCTCTTACAAACCGGTTTTTAAGAGTGAGTTCTACCTAGTGGGTTCTTATCATTGTGTCTTGATGATTTGAAGATATTTCTCTCCAAAATATACATTTAGCTTATTTATGTCTCCTTTGGCATTTTTGTTCTTTTGTTTTACATTCATGTTTGTCTGTTGTAATTTCTGTTTTCATGCATTTTTCCTTTTAATTTGGTTTTATTTGCCTGTTGCATATTATAATAGTTTTGTACATATTTTGAGAAGTAAGGTTCATTATGTCCCCGCCCGACTAGGTGTTACTATTTTTTTCTTTTAATTTTTAATAAAATTTCCCTCGTACTGTCAAGAGTCCTTAAAAAATTAAATAGATAAATGCGAGCAGATGATGTCCGAAGTAATTGAATAGTCTCAGGTCTCCGTTGTCACTTTCTCCAAAAACTATGCATCATCCAAGTGGTGTCTTGAAGAACTTGTGAAGATCCTTCAGTTTTCTATGGAGTAGATCCATCAGATGTAAGGCATAAGATTGGGAGTTTTGCAGTTGCATTTTCTAAGCATCAACAACGTTTTAAGAAGAGTTTACACAGAGTCCAGAGATGGAAGGATGCTCTCAATCAAGCTGCAAATATTTCTGGGTGGCATTCAAGTAGCAATAAGTAAGTTTTTATTCTTTTTTATGCTCTGTTTTAGTACTTCATATATCTTAATAAAATATTATTAATTTTAATTAATTAATTATTACGAGTTAATACTAATTGATTAAAATATTTAATAGGCCTTGAGTCTAAACTGGTAGAAGCTGTTGTCCGAGATATTTTGAAGAGATTGAATGATTTATCCTCAAGTGATTCCAGCCACCTTTTGCAATATATAAATGCATGATTTGCTACAAGCAAATGGTTGAGAAATTATCCGTGAAGAATCTATTGAAGATCCGGCAAACATAGTCAATTGTGACATCATGAGGATATCGATAATGATCCAATAAAAAACACAAGAAGAATCATTTAGATACGGTGAGAATAAATTATTTTCATATTGTAATATAGTTTTATGCATCTTTGAGGAGTTCAGGTTTTTATATTGCTAGATTACTTGTTGAAGATGTTGAATAGCTTTCTCAAATCATGAAAGTTCTTAAATCATAAAATCATAGTACATTGTTACATTTATAGGTTTTAGAAAAAAAAAAACAAAAACTGTTTTAATAATTGTTTTGGGCCTGGACAAATAAAAACTATTTTGGGCTTGAAACAGTAACTATTAAATCTAATATGTATGGTGCCCCTAATATAAATTGGGCCCAGGACGATTGCCCTGTTCGCCCTAGGCCTCTACTGGCCCTGACTGAAGTGAGCGTGAATACAAGTGAAAATATTATAAGTAGATTGTTTTCTAGTAATTTGTAGCTTAAATATGATTACTATATATAGAACCCAAGAACAGAGCACCTTCATGACGCATTGTCATTTTATAACAATTTACATAACTAAAAGATATTTGAACTAAGTTATATAAATTAATTAAATCTTCAAATCTTAAATGGATCTATAATTAAAATTCATTTATGAAAACAAATATATTATTCACTTTTTTTTTAGAGATGGGGTTAGAAAATTATAATTGGGGGTTAAAATAATAAAATATAATAATTAAGGAGGCCAATATAAAAAAAGTTCAAAATTTTATAATAAATATATTTTTTAAAATAAAGTAATGTTACGTTACATAAAATAATATCGCATTGATAATTTATTTGCCATATCATTTGACATAGATTTTGGATAAATATTTATGACAACTTAATATTACTATTTAAAGTTTTTTTTTTTTTTTTTTTTTGATGAGCATTGTCCTGACCGCCCCCCAAACATACGCAGGACTACTTTAATGCCATTTATATGCATCGTTGATGTGCTTGAATAGTATAGAACGATGTCGTTATTGTAGATGCCTCTATAAGTCAATTAAAATATAATAAAAATAAATAAAATAATATTAAATTAAATTATAAATATTTAAAAATATAAAATCTGTTTAAAAAAAGATTTAAATTAAATTATTTTATTAAAAAAATTAATATTTAAAAGGTAAAGAATAAAAAATTTAAAAATTATTAAAAAATTAAAATAAAATTGAGAATTAAAAAAATTAAAGGAAATTTTTGAAAAAAATATAAAAATAAAAACCTATTCTTTAAATTTTTTAATTCTAAATTTATTTTACTTTATTTTATTTCTTTAACATTTTTAAATTTTTTTATTATTTATTTTTTAATAAAATAACTTAATTTAATTTTTTTATCAGATAATATATTTTTAAATTTTTATAATTTAATTTAATATTATTATTTATTTATTTATTTTTATTATATTAAATTAAAATATAAAATTATAATTAAATTAATTAAATTTTTTAAAGTTAAAAATATTTTTAAAAAAATTTTAATAGTTAATTGTTAAAAAGTTGATTGTAATGATTAATTTTTTTTTAAAAAAGAAAAATATATAAAAGAGTGATGTTTTATGAGGTCACGTAAAGAAAAGCAAACAAAAGCATTATCCTACCATTCCAATTTTTGCGGACGAAACTTTTCTTCAAGATGCTTTCCTTTTTATACTAAAATCAAGCTTTGCAACTCAATGCAAAAATTAAATAGAAATTTCAACTCTGGCGATGAAAATGAGTTTTGGGAATCAATGGAAGAACCCAATTCAAGTGTCAACATTGATGAGGAGGAAAAGTAACCACATAGATATTATTGTCAGAAGATGACACTTTAAATAGGTTTTTTGAGGTTCAAATTTAAATATGACTGACAACTTTAAAAAATAGTGTATGACCGACATTTTAAAAAAATAATATACTCTTAAATAAAATCAAGATTATATAAAAAATAATATGTATTATCCTTTTCTTTCTATTACTCAAAACTATTAATTTTTATTAATTAAGAAAATTAAAATTGACAACTTTAATTCCCGTAAATAATAAAAAATTAGTTGACACAATTTTATATTATTATAAGCTCTTATAATCACATGTTATTTATCAACGGTATATTATTGTATTGAAATATAATTTTCGGTATCACGGACATAAGAAGGAGTATTGATGCGAATTGAGTTGGAGTATTAATCTTATCTTATTTGATAATTTAATGATTGAAATCAGATATATTGGATTGATATTAGAACGAGTTTATTAGACTTATCAAAAGATAATAGAACCACCGCCCAATGTGGTTCGATGATAAAGATATTTATTCAGCCTGACAATAACTCACGTTTGAGTCGTTTCCACTGTAAATAATATGTAAAAAAAATAATAATAGATTAGTAGACTTATATTCTATTGACCAACATTACAATTGACCTGTTGTAAAGATAATGATAATGATATATATATATATATATATTCTGCTGGGATCAGCATGCCCCAGCTTGGCTCTATGGATGATCCAAGTCCAACCATTTTTCTTTTGAATAGTTGGTGATGAAGACAAGTTGCTCATCTCAACAGTCTTTCTCATCACCTATAGTCACACACGCCACTTGCTGATGCTGTATTAAAAAAAATCTCTTGTCAATTTGAAGATTCTTACTCCATTTGAGACGTTAGGGAACACTCAGAACAAAGCGATGGATTAAATCACTTGCGATAAGTGCATCATCCAGCAATATTAGAGGATGGAAATATGAATAGAGGTACTTCCATTGTTGGACGCACCTTCATGAGGAATAGACTTGATCGTAAGAAATTTCTCATTGTTTTTTATTATGTTTCTAATTTTAAACAAATAGAATATTTGATCGGAAGTTCTAATTGTTTCAATTCATAAAGTGGAATCATTATAACAACAACAGATAAAGAAGTGGTTAAAAATTACAGAGTGAATGAAGTAAAGCGAAGTTCGAAAATGATTTTATCATGATGCTTTTCAATCAAAATAAAATGGGGATGGAGATGCTCTTCTATTTTTAATCTTCAAGACAAAAGGAATCAATTTTTCCTCAACATTGGAGGGCTTTTTCCAGGAATTGGGACCAAGAACAAAATCTTTATGATCCTAGGAATAATTATACAAAATCTTTAGGGCCTAATTGTTGAGTAGGATTGAATAAAAAATTGTCCAATTACATATTTAGTGATATAATGATGGTGAACTATTTTTAGTCCACACTTTATTTTATCCCACCAGTAGAGGATAAAATAAACCTCTTCAAATCAAGAGGATTATTTTATCCTCTCTCCCTCCTCATTTTTTTTTTTTTTTTAACTTTCATCTTCTTTTTTGTATCTTACATCTCTCTCTCTCTCACATTTCTTTTTTAATTTCTTATATTTTATTAAAAATATTTTAAACATTTAATATTTTTTAAATATCAACTGAAAATAATATTTTTATTTATAATTAATTTAAACAGTTTATTTATTTTAAAAATATTAAAAATATTTAATTTTTTAAATTAAATATTTTCATATTACATATAAATAATATTTAGTTTATTATTAATTTAATCTAATATTATTTTAATTAATATCACATTATATTAAAAATAAAATATAATTATTTTTTATCCAATCTCATATAACACTAAACAAGAGATAGTATTATTTTTATTTTAATTCTATACGGCACCAAATACATCATAATATTAATTTAGTACAATTCAATCCGATCATATTCTGAAAAATAGTCTAATTCAATTTCACGTACTAAATGTACCCTTATAATGTCGTATGGAATCCAGAAAACATCAATTCATGATACACATTTATACTTAAGACATAAGAAATCAACTTCCTAGAAATTGGACGTAGAAAACCGGGTAAGATAAAAGAGAGTCAAAAGAAACAATAGCAGTCAAAAAGTAATTTAATGAGTCAGGGTGCTGGAGAGTCATGAATTATTACAATTCAAAATAAACAATAACAACATCAAGTATCATAAACAATATCAACATCAAGTATCGCTCAGTTGGTAAACTAAGCTCTAAGTAGACAAGCTTTACCTGTAAATAGGAGTTCAAATTTTACTAAAAGTATTTTATGGTCAGGACGAGACTTTAATCCGGACGAAGATTAGTTGTGGTGCGTGCAAGATAGACCGAATATTTCGTGAGAAACCATAAATAAATAAATAAATCAATAAAAAGCAATTATGATATCTCTTGCCATTACAAATACATGGAAAAACCAAAATTATAACTATAAAAAATGCAAATATGTAAAGAGTAAACTTTTCTTCTATGAGACAAAGCAACTTCCATGAAATGAAAAGAATCAAAAGATGAAGTGAAATGAAAAGTACCTTTTTCATAAATACGGGCATACAATTAGTATTTCACTATCCTACTGTTTTTATTTTTATTATATTTAATACAATATATACAATTATGAAAATAGTTTTATATTTTTTTATTATGTAATAGAAACAATATGATCATATCTTTATATTATAACAAATATAAAAAATCGAAATTCAATTAAAACTTTTAGTTACGATATGAATTCAATCTCAAACGACATAACGAGTTTTCTTTTTTCAATACTATTGAGTTTTAAATTAATTAAATTTTAAAATATGTATGACTACAGTTTCATTTTATAATTCTCTCATCACTTATTATAAAAATAAAGAAGTACGTTCAAATTATAAATAAATAAACAAACATCCTATTGCATGTTTATATATGTATAATATGTTATATATTTGAAATATAAAAGCATCCCCATTTTTCATAAACTGAGAGCAAAATTCAAAATCAAAATATATAATTTTAATTCCATATATATATATATATATGATACAGAGTCTTGAAATATTCCACAAAATTATTTATGTATCAAATTCTATTTTTAACTTTTAAATTATTAGAAAATTTATTTGTTCTATTTAAAGAAGATTTTTAAATAAAATAATAATTAATGCCATTTATAAATATACGAGAAAATTTTAAAAAAGAACCAAATGATGAACTACAACCAAATGACAAAACCCATTAGGGGGTCAACAACACCTTGTTGTATGGTTTGAAAACTTATAATCAATTATAATAGTGTCTTGAGAAAAATGTGATAAAACATTTTCATAGCCCCACAAGTGGGGCATCATCTTAATAAAAAGTTGAAAACAAGATTTTCATTTTGAGTGAGTTGGGAACTCTTTGATTACCAAAGTCATGATTTAATTATGTAATTATAATTTTGCTGTATACTAGGATTTGACATAGCTTAATAATATAGTATTTAATTTATGAGCATAATTATTTATACTTACCTTTTTATATAAGCGTATTTATCAATATATATGAGTTAGTTTCTTTCTATTACACAGTATTTAATTTTGGTAGCACCTGTTAGACTTCTGATCATCTAATTAATGTCAAATTTTTAAAAAAAAGATTAAGGAGAATATCATTAACTTTTAAATATTTTTAAGTAGGTACGTACAAAATGTTTTTGAGTGGTTTTAAAACTTAAACCACAGAGTCCGTACCACAAAAAGTTGTTGTTACAACTTATGTATTCAACCGTTCAACAAGTCATAAGTTTTGTTACTTTTAACATATTCCAAACAACTTACCATGAATTTACTTTGGCCCAGTCAATAAGTTTCAAGATGGCAAATATTTCCAACCGTCCAAGGGAAATGAATATCTCGACTTACTTCATGTATTATCTAAATTATTTGATGTATAAATTACACTGACACACAAGAGGAGTTGGATTAGAGAAAAAATTAAATAGAATGTTTTACAACGGAACATTTAGTTTTAAACAATAATTACTGACAACAATTATGCAATTTTGAGGTTGATAAAAGAATAAATAGTTATCGGGATGGATAAATTTAAATTTCTAATAATTTAAAGACTAACAAATAAAATTTGATCCATAAATAATTATTAAATAATTCAATTTCTAATATTACATAAAAAATTTCTAATAATTATTAAAAAGCTTCATGAAAACTTCAAGGAAGTAGCCAATTATGTGAACTGAAATTATGATCAGTTGACTGACTAGCTCTCTGTTGGAATTATACGTGAAATCAACTTCAAGGAATCAATTTTTTCTTCAACATTGGAGGGCTTCTTCCAGGAAATGAGACCAAGAAAAAGGACAGGTGGATGACTAAATAAGTATAGCACTATAATTAATTTTAGGGATATTAAGAAAATTGGAGTATCAGGGTCCGTTTGAAAGAGCTTCTCCGAGTAGAGCTTTTAGGAGTATATCTTTTTTAAAGTAGAGCTTCTAAGGAAAAGCCGTTGATCGTTTAGTTGTCAATTAAAAAAGCTCTTTTAAGATGTAGATTGTTTGGTTATATTAAATTTAAAAAGCTCTTTTAAATGATAGAATTACCCAAAAGGGTATTAAAGAATTTTAAATATAACAAAAAAAATATAAAATAATATCTTTTATTGTAATTAAAAAACCACCCCATATTTTTCTTATGACTAAAATAACACCTATAATTTAATTTTATAACCAATATTTCATTTTCCGTTAGTTTTAATTTTCAAAATACCTTTGACCGTTGACTTTTCTATTAAAAATTTTAGATCAATCTCCAGACGTGTTCATTAAAATATCAAGGAAGCTCTCTCTGTATTGGAAAGAGACCCCTTCTATAGTTGGGAGTAGTAGATGTCCGGACCGTATTCGTATGATTTAATCTCGGTATATCCCGGTAGCTCATTGATCCACAAGGTATCAGATTTAATATATATATTAATATATCAAGGAAGCTGATTAGCATATAATTAAACATTAAGATCATATATAACAACAGTTTCTAAAACGTTGTTATCAAACATGTTTCTCTTTCTAATTTTTGTATCATTTATGCTTAAAAATAAAAATGAATATATATAATAGTCTTGCACTATTATTCAAAAAAATTTAACTAGATTTAATATAAATATTTTTATTTTCTAATTGATTTAAAATTAATTTAATTTATTTTTAAAAAATAATTTAAATATTTTATTTTGTTCATACATAATTCAATCCAAACTTAATCATGTATAATAAACACACCCTAAAGATAATGGTAACTAGTTTAGTATATAAAAAAAATTGAATTATTTTAATATGTATGCACATTAAGGGAAACTGATCTTAACATTATTAGATTGATTTCTTTTAATTCGACACCAACTGACTTCTACCAGCACCTAAGATTTTACTAACTAGGTCTATCGGATCTAACGATATCAAACACTACATATTTAGTTCAGGAATGCACATAAAGTGACGTTAAATAATATTATTTAACGTTGGAGCAAGAGAATTAGATGATGTTCTATTTCAACGAATGGTAATATCAAGGAAGCTTCCACGAAGGTGCTTAGCATCCACCAAGAAATGGGACAACTAAGGTCAAGGTCAATGAAGACCCTAGACGAACCAAGTATTGTGATCGTTTTTATTAGAAAGTCCACCTGTGAAGTTAGGGCCAGCCCTAACTTTTTACTGGCCCGGGACTAAAAATAAAAAATAAAAAAATTGTGCCCCTTTAGGCTTGGTGCTATTTTTTCATATAAAAATGGAGTTTTTAAGTGTCTTATCACTTTCAAAGCTCATTTAAACCTATTTAGAAATACCATTTCCCCAATCCAACACCAATAATTTGTCCGTCTCTATTCGAAGATTGACCCCAACCCTAGGCTGGTTTGAAATGAACACGTTTGAGATAGAGGTTTTATAGTGTATATTAATCAAATGAAGTTTTTCTATCAAATTATTGAACAGTAGGAGTGGTGGACAATTCTACTTTTTTATTTGCTGCCGTGGGATAGTTTATTAATGTGATTATTAATATGGAGTGCATATAAGACCCAATTTAAGTTCATTTATCTCATAAAGTGTCAATTCCACATGGAAAAACCAATGGAAATCTTTTAGATTATAAAGTTATCCACATTATATATACCACTTTCTAATCAAAGTTTGCAAACTTAATATTTTTTATTAAATTAAAAATTCGATGCCTTGCATGAATGGAAGTCTAGTTTGTATTACTTTGACTTAAAAAAAGATGGTCTATTTTTTATTTTTAATAAATTTTATCATATTTATTTTATTATTTATTTTTTTAAGTGTTTTTTAAAAAAATTAAATTTTTATAACGTATATCAATATTTTATTGGAATATCGAAATAGGTAAAGTTGTTAAAAAGGTAAAAACATTATTTTAATTTAATAATTAAATAAAAAAATAAAAAATAATTAATTTATACTTTATATCATGTTTGACCGTTAAAATTTTGATCATAGATGTTAAATTGATGTATTTTAAAAAATTTAGGGATCATATGAGTTAACAACGTAAAAACAGATAAAAAAATAATATTGCATAATATGTTAGGGACCAATTGAAAATTATTCGAAGTACTCCGATATAATTAAAGGAAAAGTTGAAGACCAAATATCTGGATTGAAAAATCAAGGAAACTTTGAATTTTTCTTCAACATTGATCAGGAAAATTAAAGACCAAAGAACACGTTGATCAGGAAATTAAAGATGAAATGACATGAAGTTCAGAACACGTCGTATTAAAGTTTCGACGAAGACCAAGACCAAATATTAGGGTATGTTCATTGAAGTTTCGACGAAGCTTAGTTCTCTGTTAACTTTAAGTCAATGTCAATGAAGAATTTAAGATTAGGGGGAAAATTAAAACAGAGGATATTGAGGATATTGAGATAAGAATTTAACATCTCTCTTATATCCACATCTCAACACTCAACTCTCTGATCAATTCATTATCTCCAATGGCCTTGAGTTTGATTCCTTCTTCTTCTTCCAGTGCTCCTCAATTCAAGTATGATGTTTTTCTCAGTTTCAGGGGTGAGGATACCCGCTACAATTTCACCAGCCATCTTCACAAAGCTGTGTCTGATAAACAAGTTGTAATTTTCATTGATTACAAACTTAACGGGGGAGATGAAATCTCCCCATCACTTCTCGAAGCAATTGAAAAGTCGCAGATTTCAATTATCATTTTCTCCAGAAACTACGCATCTTCCAGATGGTGTCTCGAAGAACTTGTGAAGATCCTCGAGTGCAGGGAGCAGTACGGACAGATTGTGATTCCACTATTCTATGGAATAGATCCATCAGATGTGAGGAATCAAACTGGGAGTTTTGCAGATGCATTTGCTGAGCATGAACAAAAGAGTTCACACAAAGTGCAGATATGGAAGGATGCTCTCAAAAAAGCTGCAAATCTTTCTGGGTGGCATTCAACTGCCAACTAGTAAGTTCTGTACGTTTTGTTTCTGTTTTTAATCCTCACGAGTTTATTACAACTTAATAATACTAATTGTTATTAGGGGGATTTTCAATTTGGTCCCTAACTTTTAGGAAATTATCAATATTTTAAATAAATTTCGTTTATTGGTATCGTTAGGCCCTAACATTTTGGAAATGTATCAATTTGGTCCTTCTATGAGTCAACCGTTAGTCAAACTTAACTGTTCTAGGAGCATTTTTGTCCTTTAACCTACCCCATAATTTTTTAATTTAAATAAATTAAAAATTAAATTAAAAAATTAAAAAATCAATGAAAATCTCCACCGTCCATCAAATTTTGATGGACGGTGGAGATTAATTGATATTTTTTTTAAAAACTGAAAATTGTAAAATTAATTTTTTTTTTCAATTATTTTTCTTTTGCTCTTCATAAAAAAAAATATTTAAAACTTGATGTTCTTGGTGAAGATTCAGATTGGATCTCCACCAAGAAAAGCAAAAAAAAAAACAAATGTAAGGTTGAAGATCTGGGTTCGTTTTTCAACCTCAGAATTTTTTTTTTTTTTTTGTGGAGATCCAACCAAGAACACCAAGTTTTAAATTTTTTAACAGTAAAAAAATTTAAGAATTGATTTTTCTTTTCTTAGATCTCCATTAAAAATGTTTTAAAATTTTTAATTAAAAATTAATATAAAATGACCATAATACCCTTTTACTTATTAATAATCTTTTTTAAAATTTGAGGTTAAAATAGTAATTTTAACTTATTTAAATGAAATAAAAAATAAATCAGTCTTTTTACCAATTTTGTGAGGTTTGATTATTAAAAATAGTCAAAGGGACTAAATTGATACATTTTCAAAATATTAGGACCTAATGATACCAATAAATGATACTGATTGAAAAGATTGATAATTCTCTAAAAGTTAGGGACCAAATTAAAAATCCACCTTGCTATTAATATTTGTTAGGCCTGAAAATGTGCTTATAGAGGATATTGTCCAAAATGTTTTGAAGAGACTAAATGACATGTACTCAGTTGAGACCAGCGACCTTATTGGTATAGATTCAAAGATTGAAGAAATTGAATCATTGTTATGCATTGGGACAAACGATGCTCGAAGTGTAGGAATTTGGGGTATTGGTGGTATAGGCAAGACAACTCTTGCTGAAGCTGTATTCAATAAAATCTCTAATCAATTCGAAGGTTTTTGTTTCACTTACCATGTTAGGGAACGATCGGAACAAAGCGGTGGACTGAATCACTTGCGACAGGAACTTCATTTAGCAATATTCGGGAATGGAAATATGAATGTATGTACTTCCATTGTTGGCTGCGATTTCACAAGGAATAGACTTAATCGTAAGAAGCTTCTCCTTGTTTTTGACGATGTTTCCAATTTTGGACAAATAGAATATTTGATCGGGGATCTTCATTGTCTTAGTTCACAAAGTCGAATCATTATAACAACAAGAGATAAACAGGTGCTTAAAAATTGTGGATTAAATCAAGTTTATGAAGTTCGAGAATTATTTCATGACAAAGCTCTTAAGCTCTTCTGTAGGTATGCCTTTAAAAGAAATTATCCCATGATGGATTATGTGGAGCTGTCAAATAAGGTAGCAAGATATGCTCGAGGTGTTCCTTTGGCTCTTAAACTTTTGGGGTCTCATCTATTTGGCAAGGAAAAAGTGGTTTGGAAAAGTGCAATGGATAAACTGGAAAAGTTTCCTCATATTGATATCCATAAGGTTTTGAAAATAAGTTACGATGCACTTGATGATGAAGTGCGTAAAATATTTTTGGATATTGCATGTTTTTGGAAAGGTTGTAACGTTGGACTTGCAAAATCAATCCTAAATGCTTGTGGGTTTCACTCAGAGATTGGAATAAGTATTCTCATTGATCAGTCTCTAATAGCTGTAGCTTATGACAGGATAACAATCCATGATTTACTACAAGCAATGGGTAAAGAAATTGTCCGCCAAGAATCTATTGACAATCCAGGCAAACGTAGTCGATTGTGGTATCATGATGATATCTATCATGTTCTGACTAAAAACACGGTAAGAATCAATTGAACTTTTTTTAGCTTAGAAAGTATTATATTCCCATTTATCCTCGTACATAAGTTCAAGTGAAAAAGCATGGGTTTGTTTGATTTATGAATAATATTATCATGTTTCTTTAACAATTAAACAACTACCTTAAGTCTTTACATATTTGATACTAACTTGTTATCATTATATTTTTCTTTTGTGAATATATATTAGGGTACCGAAATAATTGAAAGCATCTCTTTGGATATGTCAAAAGCAAGGGATATACATTTGGATAGAAATGCTTTCACAAATATGCGTAGATTGAGATTCTTGAAATTTTATGACCGAAGGGTTAAAAATAAGGTACATGGTATCTTCGTTGAATCTGATTTGCCTGAGCTAAGGTATCTTCGTTGAGATGGATGTCCGATAAAATCACCTTTGTCAAGTTTTCATCTAGAGAACCTTGTTAAACTTGACATGCGTTACAGCAAAGTTGAACAATTATGGAATGGTGGTAAGGTATGCTTTCATATTTATATTGCACTATTGACGTTGCTGCTTGTAAATTGGGGAGATTGCACTAACATACTTAATATTAAGTGTAAATGCATTTTACATATGAAATCACTTTATTACACATACTATCCCTCAAAACCGTTGACTAATAGTTAGCCCTGATTGAGATCGATGCAATCTCCACAATAGAGGTTGCAACGATTTTCATCGCAGCCAGAGTTCATGGTAAATAGTGCAATTTCCATGTGTAAATACTATATAAAGTACTAATATGTGTTTTTTTTTCTTTTGGTACTTACAGCATCTTTTTAAGTTGAAAGAAATTGACCTCAGTTTCTCCAGCCTAACAAGTTGCCCAGACCTCTCAGGTTTCCCAAATCTTGAGAGATTGATTCTAGGATTCTGTAAAAGCCTCAAAGGTGTTCCAGATTGCAGAGGTTTGATATCTCTAAAAGGACTTTATCTCATGTGGTGCTCAAATCTAGAGAAGTTGCCTGAGATGCCATGTAATATAGGAGAGTTACTTTTAAGTGGAACTGCTATAGAAGAACTTCCCTTATCCACCAAGTATCTAAGCAGACTAGTTGTTTTGGATATTAGTGATTGTAGAAGGCTTAAGAGACTCCCGAGCAGCATTTGTGAGTGGAAATCTCTTAAAGCTCTGTATCTTGAAGGTTGTACAAAACTTGATGAGTTACCTGATGATATAGGAACTTTAGAATCTTTGGTGGCCCTCTCCATTTATAAAACTGCTATAAGAGAATTACCATCATCTATAACAAAGTTGAAGAACGTTGATTTCTTACTTTTTAAAAGATTTGAGGTTCAGGATGAGGTTCAGGATGCAGTGAGTTGGTCCCTACCTCGTATAGAAGGCTGGCACAATCTGACAACTCTAAGTCTAAGGGATAGTGGTATCATAGAGTTACCTGACAATCTCGGTTGCTTATCCTCTTTAATAGAATTAGACTTGGCCGGAAATTGTTTTGAAAGCATACCAGCAAGCATCGCAAATCTCTCTAACCTACTGAATCTCAACATATACAACTGCAAGATGCTTAAATGTTTACCGAAGCTTAAGTTGAGACAGATACATGCATACAATTGCACATCACTGGAAGTATTATCATGTGTTTCATTTAAGAGTTGCTTTCAGCCAAGGGATAATTATATCTTTGCTAATTTTGGCAGCTGTTTCAAATTGGATCGAAATACATTTGAAGACATTGTGAAAGACGTTCTATTGAAAATACATGGTCCGATCGAATATATTGATGAGGTTAGTTTTACTTTCTTGTTTTAATATAATGTTATTATTATTTTCTTTTTGGGAATTTTCATATAAATTTTTACGTTTTTGTGAAATTTCATTTTAAAAAAAAATATAATTATACGGACTTTACCATTTAATTAAGCTAAAAGGTCTATTTTGCTCACAAAAGTTTTTCGATTTTACATTTTTATCTCCCTTTCTAAGATTGACTGCAAAATGCTCCCTTGCACCTTTACCTTTTTATCGTCGCCAATAAACCTTTTGAAAATAAGAAAATCCAAATACTAACAAAAATTTTAACAAAAAAACTTTAAAAAAAGAAGTTACATTTTAATATTGAATTTTAAAAAGAAGTTCAACTATTTTAATGATTAAATAAGCTTTATTCAAACAAAATAAATTTAATTTAATGAATTTTATTAAAAACAAAATTATTTTGATTAAATTTTTTTTAAAAAAAAAAAAAAAGTGGAGGGGACTCCCCTGCAAGGTGGGTCTCCTTCCATTCCATGGTTTTTGAGGGGGTCGTTGACTTTCAATCTCCTACCTCAACAACACATGGAATGTTGCAGCCTCCTCCAATTTTTTAATTTAATTTTTTACATTATTTAAATAATTTTTATAATTTTCTAAATTATGTATAGTTAAAATGTATTTTAATAATTTTTGTACAGGGTTATAAATATCGACTAGCCAGAAGTGTGGCATGTTACCCTGGACATAAAATTCCAGAATGATTTAACTTTCGAAGTATGGAATCTTTAATAAATGTGGAGCTACCACAAAATTGCAACAATCATAACTTTATAGGTTTTGTTATGTGCGTTGTTCTTGCGGTGCCATGTCTAGACCATCAAGTTAAATTTTATAGACGGAGATTACACTGGAAATGCAACCTCAAATCTGAAGATGGACACCCATGTATTAGGGGTGGAAGTTTCTATTATAACTTTAATCGCTTGAAGGTTATTGGGTCACACCATGTGTTCGTGGCATCAAATTGCAAAATCTCTCCCTATGAATTATTATGTTATGAGAATGAGATCTCTTTCCAATTCTATATATTTTGATGATAGTATAGAAGGTTATACAGTGGAAAAATGTGGCGTGCATTTAATGTTTGCCCAACTTCCCTGAAGAAGCTAATATAAGTTTTCGGGTTGGTGAGGTTGAAGATTTTTTGTCTTTGGCAAGCATCCATGACAACTGTGAGAAGGTAGATGAACCACACCCAAGAGATTGAAATTTAACTAATTTCTTTGAAGGAGGCACCCAACTGATCAAGGTAAATTAAAATGCTTTCTACATTTGAATTTGATCACAAATCTCTCTTGTAGAGCTCATTTTGCTTTGTTTAATTTGTTCATTTTTTAGATGTCAAAATTTTGCACCATTTTCTTATGTCTATTTTATATTATTTGGGTTGAAGCAACGACTGCTACTTTCCCTAACTATTTTAATTGATTATGATCTCCAGATGGTTAAGGCTTTGTGTGTGATGAGTAGTTGATTCTGTTGGCCATTTGAGTCATCAAAAAATTAAATAGATAAATGTGAGCAGATGGTATCCGAAGCAATTGAATAGTCTCAGGTCTCCGTTGTCATTTTCTCCAAAAAAGATGGTGTCTTGAAGAACTTGTGAAGATCCTTCAGTTTTCTATGGAGTAGATCCATCAGATGTAAGGCATAAGACTGGGAGTTTTGCAGTTGCATTTTCTAAGCATCAACAACGTTTTAAGACGAGTTTACACACAGTGCAGAGATTGAAGGATGCTCTCAATCAAGCTGCAAATATTTCTGGGTGGCATTCAAGTAGGCAATAAGTAAGTTTTTTATTCTTTCAAAGCAATATCCATCAAATGCTCATTGTTTTTGATGATGTCTCCAGTTTTATAAAACTGGAACCTTTGATTGGAGATTCAAGTTGTCTCAGATCACAAAATCAAATCATTATAACAGTAAGTGATAATAAGTACTTACTGTTATAAGTGAGGATGTCCTGACAAAAAACACGGTGAGAATCAGCTCTGTTATCTTCACATTTCATCGTCTTCAATGGCATTGAGTTTGATTCCTTCTTCTTCTTCTTCTTCTTCTTCCTATTCTTCCAGTGCTCCTCAATTCAAGTATGATGTTTTTCTCTGTTTCAGACGTGAGGATACCCGCTACAGTTTCATCAGCCATCTTCACAAAGCTTTCCGTGACCAACAAATTGAAGCTTTCATTGACAACGAACTTATAAGAGGAGATGAAATCTCCGCATCTGTTCTCAAAGCAATCGAACAGTCTCAGGTCTCCGTTGTCATTTTCTCCAGAAACTATGCATCATCCAAATGGTGTCTCCAAGAACTTGAGAAGATCCTTCACTGCAGAGAAAAGAAGAAACAGATAGTGATACCAGTTTTCTATGGAGTAGATCCATCAGATGTACGGCATCAAACTGGGAGTTTTAAGAGGAGTTTACACAAAGTGAAGAGATGGAAGAAGGCTCTCAATAAAGCTGCAAATCTTTCTGGGTTTGATTCAAGTGTGATTAAGTAAGTTTCTATTTCTTTCAACAAAAATTTTAAAAAACAATTCGGGATCTTTTGGTAAAAAAAAAAAAAAAAAATTTATAACAGTTATTATTCACGATAAAATATTTTATCACGGGAGTATTTGCATCCCTTTTTATTGCAGATTATAATATTTTTTTTTTCTACGGTAAAATATCATTTTTTTTTATAGTGTGTTCTATTTTTGTACTTTATAGTTCCTAATAAAATGTCAATATTGGTACTAATTGATTTTAATACTTGTTAGGTCGGAGTCTAAGTTGGTAGAGGCTATTGTAACAGACGTTTTGAAGAGATTGAATGACTTGTCCTCGAGTGATTGCAGCCCCCTTGTTGGAATAGATTCAAAGATTAAACAAATTGAATCGTTGTTATGTATTGGGACAAACAGTGTCCGTGGTATAGGAATTTGGGGCATTGGTGGTATAGGCAAGACTACTCTTGCTCTTGCTGTATATAACAAAATTTTTAGTCATTTTCAAGCTTCTCATTTCATTGAAAACATTAGGAAACGGTCGGAACAAAGAGGTGAATTAAATCACTTGTGGCAAGAACTTTATTCAGCAATATTTGGGGATGGAAACATTAACATAGGTTCTTCCACGGATGGATACAACTTAACGAGGCGTAGACTTTACCGCAAGAATGTTCTAATTGTTTTTGATGATATCTCCAACTTTATACAAATATAATTTTTTATTGAAGATTCAAGTTATATCAGATCACGAAGTCAAATCATTATAACAACACGAAATAAATAAATACTTATAAATTATATATAGTAGATTATTTATACGAGGTTCAAAAATTATTTTATGATGGAGCTCTCAAGCTCTTTTGCATGCATGCCTTTAAAAGAAACCAATATCTCACCGAAGATTATATGGAGCTATCCAAAAGAGTGACGAGATATGCTAGCGGTGTTCCATTGGCTCTTAAAGTTTTGGGATCTTATCTAGCCGACAAGGGAAAAGAGGTTTGGTTGAGTGCAATTGACAAACTAGAAACCATCCCTCAAACGCATATACATAAGGTGTTAAAATAAATTACAATGGACTTGATGATGACGAGAAGAAGGTATTTTTGGTGATATTGTATGTTTTTTTTAAATTGAGTAACATTGTACAAGTGAAAAAAAAAAATCCTAGATGCTTGCGGCTTTTAAGAAGACATTGAAATAAGTGCTCTAATTAATAAGTCTCTTATAGCTACATCAGATGATTACAAGATAACAATGCATGATTGGTTACAAGCAATGGGTAGACAAATTGTTCGCTAACATGCCCACAGTTTTTCGATTGCTCCAAACCTTGTCAAGTTTCGAAATGGAGAAGAGAAACCTTTAGTGTAACTCAAAAATGATATGGCTATTGAAATCATAATGATAGTATTAAAATGATTATGCTACAGCTTACAAGTAAGAAAAGCCAGGATGAGTTCAACCAACAAAATTTCCCAGATTTCTGTGTTGTTTGAAAACTAAATGCCAAATAAATACTCGAAAATATATCTACGAATAGCCTCAAAAGAGCCGCGAACCCAAAAATTAAGCATATAACAAACACCATGATACCCTTTTTCTCCATGAATACTTGATTTTCTCGAACCTTATCAACCTTCAACCTGCAAACCAATAGCATCCATCAGCATTTAAATCTACAAAAGCACACAAGGGAAAACAGAGGAAAACAGATATAATGCAAGTCAAGGAAAACGAACGAAAACAAGGAAACAAAAACATTCATACACAAAAGCTATCGAGCATCTCTTATCACATAACTTTTTGACCTATATAGAACACAATATGTCTCGCACCCCACTTGGTATCATGTTAAACTATATCTAAGTCGATACATCACATCTACATTTTTTTTTTCTTTTTTTTCGATTTATGTTTATTGTATTGACCTTTAGAAATCTTTATCAACTCTTGACATTAACACAAACTAACTATCAAGGAACGAAAAGAACCTGAGAACAGCATTGTCCCTGAGTAGAGTATCCAACTGCATGGAAACAAGGGATTTCCAAGATTTAAGATCACCAACATCTTTCTCCTGTAAAATGCAAGAAAATATAACAGAATGCGTTCAAGGAACCCATATGATGATATTGAACAGAATAAACATTAAATGAGGTAAGAAATTTACGTACAACAGACTCTTGACTGTTGAGGAGATACTTGATGTCTGATCTGATCTTCTCTATAAGTATATCTTTCTCTTCTATATCTTTGTCAAACTCTTTATAAATATTGCCATACCTAGAAGATAATTCTTCTAGGTATCGTTCCAAAACAGATAAATTTATATCCAGCGAACGAACTTTTTGCATCAATTTTTTAAGAACAGTGTCTCCGGGCATCCTGCCAACTTGTTGATGGTGAACTACTTCAACAGGTGCAGGCAATTTATTTTTCGTCACTTCATGTTTCACATCTAAGTTTTCTCCTGAGGAGTCAGATTCAAGTTCTTTGTACAAATTTTGATACAAATCATCGCCCTGCGTGGACTCCTGTGTAGAAGATATAGGTTTCCGATCATTGGTAGCTTCATCGGATATCAAATCCTCCAGCATCCGCTCAACGGCATCCACTCCATATACTTCGAGAACGCTTAATGTACAATAGAATTCTGAACCATGATGACTCAGAAGGGTTAACTTTAAGTATCTCACCCATTTTGGCTCCTCAAGAAGAAAACTCTGAGCAAGCTTCACATTTGCAGCAGTAAAATTGTCAAGCTTGATCCACGCATCCGTTGGATAAACTAAACTGCCATGAAGCTCAAAATATTTCAAATTAGAAGAGTAATGCTCAAAATTTGCTATTTCAATTGAATCCACTAAGGTTTCTTCAGACAGCTCTATAATAACAAATTTCCCTTCAGCGGAACATGGATTCCGAAGGTACTTGTCCTTGTCTCTGGTTAAGATATTTGTGGCACCCTTTGCCTCCTTGTTATAAGCCAACACCTTTGCTCCCTTTGAAGCTGATGCATAATTGTACTCTTTACCCCCGGGCTCCACTCTATGTATTACACCTCCAGACAGACCAGTTCTGGGTTTACTTTTAGAGCTAAATGTTCTGCTCTTGAATTCATCAAGACCAACTGGAACAGCACGAGCAATTCGGTCAGTGTTTGTAAACCCACTCTCAGATTTCACTGCTGAAGTGAGGGTATCCATATTGGGTTGCTCAACAGCAGAAACATAATTTGCGTTTCCTTCATTGGCAAGCAAATTGCCACTCAAACTTCTAGTTTCAGCAGCATTCATGCAGGAATTGCCATTAGAATGGATCGAATCAGTTTCTTGATATGAATGTTTATCTACAGAACCAGAATGTTTATCGTGTCCCAGCTTAGCTTCATTCCAAGTCGATATGTCACCTGGAATTACCACAGATCCATCTAAATCCAGCAAGATAAATAGCAGCTAGTAAGAAAACGCTATGCCTCATAGTAAGATCAAATAAAACAAAAACACCTAGACTCCATTTGTTTCCTCAAATCTTTAGTTATTTTCATCAATATGTTTATGTTTTCACACTTGCGCTTCTCAATGTGTCATCCAATTTCTTTCCTTTTAAACTGTTGTTAAAAAATATACTCATCAATGTAGTTGTCTGTTGGTATTCAGAAACAGCAGTGAAACATCAATCTGTTGTCAGCATCAGGTTTCAACGCTATATTTCCTACAATATGTTTGACACAAGGTATCTACCCGAATACTATACAAAAAGTGGTCATTTGACCAAGCATATCAAAGATTGCATTCAGTACGAGAACTAGACCAGCTTAATGCATAATACCCAGTGATCCAGCAAATTAGTACCAGAACCACTGAAGCAGTTCCATGGCAAACACTACTACCATCGCTACGAAACAAGGAACTACAATGAAGGTTTCTTCGCATGAAAAAACTGATATTTCACTAAAGAACAACCAAGGAATTATTGTCTAATCCATAATGATGTAGCAAGTATGCATATCAAATCATTTTAAAGCAGTAAAGCAAACAAACTTATTATGCATTACGGCAATTAATGTTTCTTTGAAACTCCATAACAAAATAAGTTAGGAAATTGACACTTAAACTTACAAAACAATCAATCAAAACAAGCTGATACAACAATCAATCACGTTGAGAGCTCGAATGAACAAAGAAAGGTCAGGGAATTTTCTGATAATTAGGAAAACAATCAATCAGAATATTACCTCTATATCCATCACCACGACTGATCCACAAGGTCAAGAGGAAGACAAGTCCCCACAAAATGAAAACCAACGACAGAGAAACCTTGTACAGGCGATTCTTCCCACTACTAGTCTTCTCCATAGCTCTTCTCTGAGCTCTACGTGATCTCTGCATTGCACATCAATCCTATCCGCTGCAGACCCTAAAAAACAACTGTTTCAACAAAAGAACCACCACCTGCAACAACACAATTCAATGACTCTCCTTCACTTCCACAACCCAAAAACATAAAAAGCAAAAACAAAATCATATGATTAAAAAACTGACATTGACATTTTCCAGTTAAACGAAAACAAAAAGAAAGTACCTAGCTTGTAGATTCATTCATCCAAAGAATTCAAAATATAAAGAGTAATCATCAAAAAAGGTCTAATACACTAAAAGGGTATTCTTCAATACCGCATAATTCACCTTAGCAGTAAAGCAATACCAACTCTTTTTTTTTTTTTTTTTCTTTTTCAACTGTTTCACCAAAAACCGATAATGAAATCACCCAAACTATAAAACCAATCAATGACTCGTCAATTTCCCAGCTGAGAAACGAATCCATCGGATCCAATCCGATTCAATCCAATCCAATCCAAAACAAAACACAAAATTTTAAAAAAGATAACAGTAGTCACCTGAATTTGAACAAGTCTGTATCTTTTTCAAAGAGAACTTTCGAGATCAGAGAGTGGATCACAATGGCGTAGGAGAAGCCGATCATCCGCGTTCCTGTCTTGTCGCTTTATTGGTCTCTTCACCGTTTTTAAATTCATGTCTCTGTTTCTCTCTTTCTCTCTCTCTCTCTCCCGTGTAACGGCCTCCACAAGTATTTTGCTTCTTGTCGACTGATGACAATCAGAGTTTTGTTTTAACTCAAATGTCTCTGTCTTTTTCTTCTTTTTTTTAACTCAAATTTCTCTGGTAGTTGAACTCTTGAAAATCTGTTTTTTTTTTTTTCAAAATTAAAAAATTAAAAACTTTGGTGGGTAAATTTTCTACTTTTTGTTAAACTACAAAAATAAAATTAAAAAAAAAAAAAGTGAGTTTGATTTGAAGAAGCAAGAAAGAGTTTGTGATTGTCTCTTCATCTGAAAGCAAATCTCATATGGGGTTTTTCAAACAAATTGAAAAAGATATCTACAGAGACTCCACTTCCTATAAACATTATTATTTTTTATTTTTTTATTTTTGAAGAAAATAATGTGAGTGGAGTAAAAATAAAAAATTGATAAAAATTAGAAGAGGGTGTTTTGGATTATATACTAACAAAAGCAAATGGTTTGGTATTTAAATAGTGAAATTAGAATTAATAAAATAATATAAAATAAAAAGGAAAGAATTTTGAATTTTTTTTTTCTATAGTTTTTAATTGACAGCTTAGCATAGGTTGTAATATATATATATATATATATTTTACCATTTCAATGTAAAATTATTATTTTTAGACAATTATTTAGTCACAAAGTTGGTACTTGAATTTGAAATTATGGTAAGAAAAATTTAATGATTAGAAAATAAATGAATTTTACATGAATAAAACAAATTTATTTGTGTTGTTCATTCACTGTATTCAAAAATTTGTGCCTTGCATTACCATATATAAAAATGTGATTTCACATAATATTCAAAGAAACTAGACATTAAAAGAATGTTTTTGAACAATTAGATATGGTTTTAAATGTTTTCAGATTTTTAAAAATCTCATAACATAAGTCAACTTATTAAATTATTAGATAAAAATTATTTAAAAATTGCCAATTGAAGAATCTACCAATGAAGAATTTCTACAATAGTCATGAATTGTAGATTTTTTACTTTTAAATTTTTTTATTTTCATCTAATTAGCTCTTACTACTATATATATATATATATATATATAACTGGTGATGCAGATATTCAAATTTAAATATTAAACTGAATAAATATTATTTACCACCAAATCATATATATACTATATTTAAAAATTTATTATATATTATTAATATATTTTAAACTAGATGAGACCAATCCCAATGGTAAGTCTCCAATGCGCACATCATAGAGTTATATTTTTAAAAAGCCATGAAAATTGATGGTGATTTAGTAATAAGTTTCTTATATCCACGTAAATGAAATAATACATTTTAAATTATGTTATTAAATGTGTAAAAATATTTATTTTTTTAAAATAAAATTTTTTGAGATTCCAGATCCATTTTTATGTTCGAGATTCCAAATTTTTAAAGTGTTCTAACATTATCTGCGGAGTATCGATTCTCAATGAAAAATTGTGATTTCGTATATAAAAAAAAAGTACGGGATCATGAACTTTAAATTTTTTTTTTTTTTAAAAGTAATTATGTTGGGTTTTTTTAAAACATTTTTTTTAGTAATTTTTTTTTATCTTTTTGAATAGTGAAAATAAATTATTTGCATTGGTGGACTGATGATGGCAGCAGGCCATGTTAGAGACAGCAAGTAACAGGCTGGTTTTGTTGGAATTCTTAATATAATGACAAAAATTAATGACTTTGTGAAACGGCCAAGTCGGCAGCGACACGTGTAATCGCATCATTGCTCGCTTATCGAGCGTTTGCGTCACTGTGAATCTATCTTTATTACACGTGTACACGATGAGGTCGACGAAAGATTACAGATGTTGCCATTTTTTAATTATTTTTTTTTATATACCACTCGGGTGTTAACGATTCGCACTTGACATATTATCAGGCTGAATAAACGTATTTATCATCAAATCACATTAAATAGTGGTACACATGATCCCATTTATTTATTTTGAAAGGATTTGAATTTTATTTTTTTGAAAGTATATATATTACTCTAAATATATTACTTTATATTTTTTATATATTTATTTATTCTTGTCGAGTAAATTTTATTATTGAATACTTATCATAATATCTAATAATTTTCTTAAAATCTAAATATTGATAATTATAAAATTAGTAGAGGAAACTTAATTAGTAAACAATAAAGGTCATTTGTTTTTTCTAATTAACGTCTGAATTGGATATATTAAATTATTTTTATTTATTTTTTAATGGTTAAATAAGTTAAAAATATAAAATTAAAATAAAAATAAAATATTTGAAATTCTAACTTATCACTTAATATTTAATATTTAAATTATAATTATAATATTTGCTTTTATAATTATCATGTTATATTAATATATTTTAAAATTTATTTTTATTAAGATATTTTTATTTAAAAAAAAATAAACAACTAACACTTTATTAATATTTTAGGTTTCACTATATGTTCAGCATTTAAAAAAATTCAGGTCTATTTAATATTCAGATAAAAAAAAATAACCACTTAAAAACAAAATTTTAAATAAAAAAAATAAAGTAAAAGAAGTAAAGAACCCAATTTTTTTTTAAAGGGTACAATAATAAGATTAACAACTGCGAGAATCTGCCGATATCAATTATTAATCACGCATCCCATATATCTATTCGTATAACGGGAGATATCTACTCTCACAATAAAGAGAGAAAACTACTTATGCATACTTGTAAATGCGCATGGTGGGACTTGAACACTCACCATTGAGAGAATTGATTTACAATTTGTAGAATGAGAAATAAAAATGTTAATTAGGAAAAGATTCATCATTCTTATATAAATTTTATAAAAATACCTAGCAAATTGATTTCTTTGTGATATTCAACTATATTAATCTAAAGTTTTGCACATTTTGTGAGGTTGAAATTATATATTTATAAAATTATTCTAAAAGTATTATTATTATTATTATTATTATTTTGACATATCCACCTAGGTTAGTAATAACTTGAACCTAAAAATTATCAGATTGTATAAATATCTTTATTAATAAACTATATTAAATAGTAATAGATCTATTATTTTTGTAATTTGGTATCGTTACCGACACGTTATAATTGACATCTATACTAAAATTTGTGGCATTGCTCATATTGGATAATTACATTAAGTAAAATGTCCTTATAATTATCTTTTGTCCTTTGATTGTAAGATAAGATATTATAACGGAAAAATAAATCAATTGAAATCTCTATATCAAATCTAAGAGAAGTCAAATGAAATTATTAATTTAGAATCAATCATATATGTGACATTTCTTGAATTATTCACATAATGACAAAAAATTATGACTTTGCCAGAAATGGCCAAAATTCGGTAGAGACACGTGTAATCGCATCATTGCTCAGGAGGTCGGCTGAGGATTACATCTCAATTGGTTTTTGGCATTATTTTGAAAGAAGTTTTTTTTTTTTTTGACAGTGAAATAATATTACTCCTAGTTTTTTTATATATTTGTTTATTCGTATTGATTAATACTCCGTTTGAAAGAGCTCTCCAAGTAGAGATTTTAAAAGTAAATATTTTAGAAGTAGAGTTTTTAAGTAAAAATCGTTGACCGTTTAGTTGTCAATTAAAAAATACTCTTTGAAATAATAGAATCACTAAAAAATATATAATTTTAAATTAAAAAAGTATTATAAAATTAACAAAATAAGGGTAATATTAGACATTTTGATATTTTTAAAAATTCAAAATGATCTACTTAGAAAAATTCAAAATTTAAGTTTCTCCAATTAGACGTAAATAATTTT